>JANHFP010006367.1:40634-54036 GCA_032468135.1 Calamaria suluensis
CAATAAACCATCTTTCCAAGCAGTATCCATGTTTCCAATGTCTGTTTCTTGGAGCAGAACCCACTGATGGAGATTTTTCCATCTAACAGTTTTTGAAGAAGTATTGCTTGAATTGAAACTTTTGTCTTCATTAGTCATTGTAGCAGGTAAGCACACAGAAAAACATTTCCTACTACATGTAGCAGTTGCAAAAGCTAAGTTGGCCTGAGCAAAAATTATCTGTAAGCAGTTAAATCACACATAGTTCACAATTTGATCAGCTACCGAAGAATATCAGGACTGTATAAGCTGGTGCAATAAGTGGCACAATAGCCATTTTCTATCCCATATGTCTGAAACTAGTTTTTTTTTTAAAGCATTTTTTGTAACCAAGACAGACTTGCCTTCCATAAAGCTCAACGTATCAGATTTCAGAGGTTTTATTGATTTAGGTCAGTTTTTTAAAAATCTAAAATTATGTGAAGTAATTTAAACATATTTCAAGGTTGCAATCACCGGCTTGTTTTCCACAGTGCAGTTCCTTCTGCAGAGGTAGTTTGTAATGTAAAACCCTAAAGATTTGCACACATACACAGTACCTTCAGAATGAGCTTGAGAGAGGAGGAATCTAATTTTCCTGCATGAATAGCTTCTACGGATTTTAAGTGAATTCATCGTGAACAGGTGCTTTGTTGGGGAATCTAATTTAAGGTAAAATATAGTTTTGAAACATTAAAACAACAAAAACATATACAGTTTTCTGTTGAACATTAGTCAAAAGAAATCCAATGTTTAGAACAGTTTCTTTGGAAATGTACAGTTATTGACAATCAAGAGTTCTGTTCAGTCACAGAAAGTTCAAAATATACTGGATGTCAAATCAAAATTAAAAGGGAGCAGTAATGCTTTTAAGATCCGGCATTCATATTGCACCTCTGAAAGACAGAGATAATAAACTTTTCATCAAATCAGGAATAGCACAGTGAAATTCCATTTCATTACTCAATGGGGTATCCGGCATTTACCATGGAAAATGCATTTACAGTATAACAAAAAACAAAAAACAGCAGGATCTATTGCCTCCTCTTAAAGGTTAATCCATTAATCTTAGTTGTAAAATGTTAGATTCATGCTGAATACAAAGAATGCAGTTAAACGTCTAAGTCTAGCACTTATCTCTCCAATCTACATATTTACCAGTCAATCAGAATTATTTGCTCTCCTCCAAACATAATCTCCCTATAATTACAATGTTTTAACCCATGCCTAGGGATAAATCAATGCATCTACCAATTATAATTAAGTTAGACTGCAGGCACAAGAACTTGTAACCTCATAATAAGCATATTATAATTTACACAAACAGCAATATGCAGGTGATTGACACATATGTTCCTCTGAAAAACAATTCTTATATGAACAAAAATTCTCATATGTTTTAATCTAACATAACCCTGTTATGATACCCAGCAGTATCATAATGAAACATTTTTTTAGATTAGTACCATTTAGGTACTAAATGGTTTAGGATATAAAAATAGTTTACTCCATGTACTTGTATACCAGAATTACCAAAATACTTTTCCTTTGCATACTGTATCATGCTGCTGCTTTTCAAATGGTCTGAGACTACCATTTCCAAAATTTTTAATTGGCACTGTTAAATAGAGTATAATATGGAATTCATTTGTTTATTAGAAAGTTATGTTGCTGCTGCATTTGCATTCATTAAATGTTCTGAATGTTTTAAATTAAAAATTCTGAAACATTTTCCAAGAAAATAATCAAAATGTAATAATCTAATGCAATCCTGTTATTAAATCAATAAAAAAATTAACAATTTGTAGGGATATATGCTGATTATCTATTCAAAAGAGTATTCCAATAAATAAGTCTTTCCTAATATAAGAAGCTTCAACATTGGGAACCACAAATTTCAATAAAAGATCACTGCATGTAGCAGATATAATTCAAATCTGCTAAACATCCACTAGTTCAGACTGCTGTAATGTCTGTCAAATATATTGTTCAAGATGGTACTGTTCATTTTCCGTTTTTAAATTGTTTCAAGGTTTGGGGCCGTTAAAACTTTTTAGTCTTAGTCTCCACAGATAAACCATATTAACAAGCCAAATCCAAATCATATTTTATTTCTTTACAAAAGCAAAGACTCATTCAATGATGGTTCAGTGAAGAATGTTCCACAGGGCCAATTTATTGTCATGATCAAACCTTAAAACATATCAAGATTGAGGCTTATATTAACCACGTGTCACATGAAACAATTCAAAGGAATGTTCCAATATGTATCTTTCAGCAAAATGAGCTTTTACAAACAATTCTGGCATAAGCTTTTAACACGCTCTTTCCCAATCTTGTTTTCTCACTGTCTAATTTGCTTTGTTTCAAAGCTTCATATTTCAGCTTGTTAAGGATTGCACTTGTCACACAAAAGGATGTTGATATAATTAAGCCAGATGATGTGCCCCACAAGTAAAACCAGCCATTCATGAAAGCTGGTCACCAGAGGCCATTTCAAACAATGCATATTTCAGGGTAATCTAAAGTAATCCCTTCTCTCTGCTGATTTGGTTTCCAGGCAGTCTTAAGCACATGTGTGGAGCAAACAGGAGTCTTATTAAAACCTGATGTTATATTGGAGAATGTAAAGCACTGGATTCATGATTGAATTCAGTGTTTCTTATCCTTCAAATAGAAAATATCAGATATGGAGTTGTTTAAAATGGAGAAGTGAAACCATACAGCAAATGAGTTCTTATCCACTTCATTAAATAAATGAGCACTTTGAACTTTATGGGAAGGAGAAAATAAAAGAAAGAACATCGTACCCTGATTTAGCCATTATCAGCAAATCCATGGCAAAATTCTCCCATGTCTTTTGCAGCCATAAACAATGATCTCAGTGTTTACAGGAATTTAGGGTATTTTGATATTCCCTTTGTAAACCATGTTCATTTGCTATTATTCTCTCTGAACTGCTCAGCAGTGTACAACTGAGGAATCTGAAATCAGGATATCAAAGCATTAAGTAACAAAGTTATCCTTTTTTATATTTTACTAGAATGCTAAAGATTGGGAAAGGTGGAGTGAGGAGACACTGTAAAGATCTTCCCCAACTTGGTACACTCCAGAAATGTTAAGGCTACAACTCTCAGATTTCTATTGTTGCATATCTTCATGTTAGTAGATATGATGTACCCGTAACTTTTTTAAATGATCTTTTAAAGGTGTGAAATGATAAAATGAGGCAGTTTAATGCAGTAGTTAAGACAATGAAACTACTGGCTACAGACCATGAAACCACAAGTTATTTTCTTGGGTGACTTTGAACCACTCATTTTGTCTAAGCTCTAGGAAGAAGAGAATGCAAACTACTTCTCAAAAAATACAGCATTTCCCAGGAATCAAAACTAATTTGGAGGCATCAATTTGTTTGTAAAATTGAACTTCCATTAAAGATGTCTTGGGATAAGAAACAGCCACGGAAGAAAATCCTGCAGTTTTATTTTAGGAATCAATGTCCCAAATATGACTTCCCCAATTGAAAAAAATTGTTTTTAGAAGTTGACACTTGTATCTGTTATAAATTTTGTCTGCAATCCTGCCACACTAAAATCCTTTTTTATTATATCAAATAACAGCAGAATTGTACCTGCTTTGAGACCAAAACATATTTAGGGAAAATAACTGGAAGTCATGATAAAAGCCTCTTTTATTCTTTATAATATACTATATGTACACATGTAATTTTCAGAAGTATCTTTTGCAATAAAAGGTAAAGGTTTCCCTAGCACATATGTGCGAGTCGTTTCCGACTCTAGGGGGCGGTGCTCATCTCCGTTTCAAAGCCAAAGAGTCAGCGCTGTCCGAAGACGTCTCCATGGCCATGTGGCTGGCATGACTAAACTCCAAAGGCGCACGGAACGCTGTTACCTTCCCACCAAAGGTGGTCCCTATTTTTTCTACTTGAATTTTTTTGTGCTTTCAAAACTGCTAGGTTGGCAGAAGCTGGGACAAGTAATGGGAGTTATGCGGCACTAGGGATTCGAACCACTGAACTGGCGATCTTCCGATTGACAAGCTCAGCTGTCTTACTAATATATTTATATCTAAATATATTTACATATTTATAAAATACAACACTTTATAAAAGATCTTTATAAAAGATCACTGGGTAAATCCCCTATATGAATGGTTTAAATTTATCAGATTTTTTAAAAAAGTAAAATATTTCTGCATAGAAGTCCATGCAAACAATAAAGAACTTCAAAGGACAAGCTCATTTTAGCAAACTTTCTTAAGAGACTGAGTTGGGGCCAGAGATTTGGGGAAATCATTTGCATCTTGAAATCTGTATATTTATTCCATTCTTCTCTAGGTTCTTAAACCCTTGGCAAGAGCTAAAAGTTCTGAAACTGGCAGTCTGCAACCAATCAAGTAATTACAAAGACCACTGGCAAACAGTGATCATAGAACACATTTGTTATCAAATAGTGATTTGTACACTGAGGAGCAGCAGCATATAAACACTATTTGGGTAGAGAAAACTGTAGGAGTTCACATGGAAAAATGTATTATAAATATTTTTCCTTCTGCGTTCTACTGCTATTTGACAAAGAGCTATAAGAAAAAGCCAGCTACAGACTGATATTTCTCATTTGTTTTTCAGGAAACAAGGGTCTCTTGATTTGCAGTATCTGTGCGATCACATCATAAAGCCACTGAAGTTTAGCAGTGGTTGATGAACAAAATCACTTGCACCTGAACTGATCTGGCTGAAATTGTTTTTATAAAATCTGGTGTGGAGATTTTATATTTAGAACATTGCTTTAACTTCTTATATGTTTAAACTTTGGAAACCTAAGGATAAAAAACCTTAAAGGCCCATCCTGCTAGTGAATTCTGTCAGACATGGACAAGGATTATGAATCCTTGGTCAATAATTCTGAGAAAGAACCATTAGATCAATGGCATGAAATATTTTGTACAGTAGTCATCTTTTTGTTAATGACAATTAATATTGTAATGCCCATTTATCATATTGAATGATATCAGAATAGAAAACTACTCAAATCCAGCCAAGATGATTATTTTAATCTATTGCACTCCTTTATCAGGACAGAAATATATTTACTTCAATAAAAATCTTACACTTCGCTCCCTGAAGGAGGGGAAATGGGGTGACATGTTGTACTTAAGGGCAAGCGGGTGGCAAGCAGGTGGTGGCTCTGGGGCAAGGTTGGAGCAGGGCAATGCTGCATTCCCCAACTTGGCTGAGGCAGGCAGGGAGCGGGTGGACCTCCGGGGTAAAACCGGAGCCTGGGATCACATGTTCCCTGACCTGGCTGAGGCTGGCAGCAGGTCAGGGACCTAGGGAAATGGTGCATCCCAGGGTCCTGGTCCCAAAGCAAGGCAAAAGGTGAGCAGGCTGCATGCATTACTTACCTTTGGTGAGCTGAGCTGAGTGGACATTGGTGAGGTGACTGGTGAGGCAATTAGCTGGGCTACATCATGAAGGCAACATATACAGGGGGGTCAAGCATCGAGCAGGTGGAAGGGTGAGCAAGTGTCAAGTGGGCAGAAGGGGTAAGCAACCCTGGAGCAGCAGGAAGGGGCGAGCAAGCGGCGACTGGGTGACCGGGCGGGGGTCATGGCCAGCCAGAAGTCACTAGTAGCTCAGCAACCCAGGCCAAATTACTGCTACCGCTTTGCCTGAACCAGTGCGAACCGGGTGAATGGTTGGTTCAGTCAAGAGATGGACTTGCAAGGAAATGGCATCTCTAAAGTCAGTAAGTCAGGGAATATTGACCTTTAGTCTATCAACTTCAATTGCCAAACTGTTTCCTAAAGTGTTTTTCTGCCAGGTTCCTTTATCTACAGAATGGTTCACACCTAAAATCTTTATTAGAGGCCCTTCTTGTTGACTCACCTAGAAGATCTGCTATGATCTTTTCTGTACATCTATATTATGACTGTTGTCCGCCCTTTCAGGAAATCCAGACAAGAAACACCAACCATCAGTACAAATACTACCTTTATTGTTAAGTTTATAATAATAAAACTTGCAAGTCGGAAAGTACCTCACCCCATCTTTTTATTCTCTCCAAAACTAAGGAGAATGTCTCCTTCTGAAACATATTCTCCACTGCCATCCTTCCTTCAGATTCAGAGTTCATTTATCAGACCGTTGTCTAGCCCAAGAGTCTTAACTTTGGGAACTTTAAGACTTGTGGACTTCAACTGCCAGAACTCTGGAAGTTGAAGTCTGCAAGCTTGGACACCCCTGGACTACGTTGTGGCTCTTTCTTTCATATCCCAAGGTTGTTCCCAAATGCATTACAAACACTCTCTTCAAACATTCTAAAACAACTTTTAGTTTATGCATTTCAACAATCATCTTGGTTTGAGGGTTTTAGGCCACAATTGTCTTTGGCTAGATACTTGTTGTAACATTTATACTTCATCCATGTGTGTTATTTGGCAGTTTGGGTGGATTTAATATTGAAAACTGCTTCTAAATACAAATATCAAGTCTAATAGTTCAATTTATTAGCTGTGGCTAAAGATATTTAGATTAAGATTTAGTGGATGGGGAGAGATAATAGACATTTTTTTAATAAAGAAATGTTTACCATGTCAGAAATCAGATAGATTTATTCCTCAAATGTCATTGTAATAACAGTAAAGATGTTAGTCTTTAAGTTTAAAAACATATCTAAACTTGACCAGACCTTTTAAGAAAAATTTCATAAATAATTTATGGAAAACAGATGTTTCAGTGCTCTGTTCCATAAAAACTATTATTATCCAGGAAGTAACTGAGGTAAACATATTGCCATTTGTAGTGAATTTACTTATAGATGTTTTTTTGTTGTTAATCAAATTAAACTTCTGGAATGACCCATCTACCTCCATACCCTACACATCACTGAATCTATTTCTGTGCTAAAATAAGTTTACTGTTTAAAGTATGTATAATCTATCAATTTTGTACAGAAAAATATCACGATCTGCTGAAATAAATACAAGAATGTACCTCCATTATAATCACACTCTACTGCCACAAGATATAAAAGGATTCTGAACCTGGACAGTGGAATAATGATGACAAGTGTATGTATATATCTACAGTATATATATATAAATAAATTCTTCATTTCAAATGTTCCAATTTATATCACTTAGCATAGATGTGTCTTATACGACTTCTGCAATAGAGTTATAAATCTCTGGAACACCCTACCTGATCCTGTTAGTGTCACTAATCCCTGTGCTTTTTCCCTTAAACTGTCTACCATGGACCTTTCATGCTTTTTAAGAGGTCCTTAAGGGGGTGTGCTTAAGTGCACCTGTGTGCCTACCATCGCTGTCCTACTGTTCCCATCTAATTGTAATCATCCCATGTGTTTATGGCTATGTTTTGCCTATTTATATCTTGAACTGTGCCAATTTTGTGCCAATGTCTATGTTTATGCTGTTACTTGTTTCCTTGTACTTGTTGACAAATTAAATAAATAAATAAAATAAATAAATAAATATTGGGCACATCTTCTTTGAAAGAATTTAGGTTGCCTGAAATCTCAGTGTTCTCTGCCTTGTTGAAGCACTTTGTGTTAGGTACTGTATGTGTTAGATACTGACAGCCTAGTTTCCACTAAGGTGGTCCTCCATTTAGGTGGGAACTATACTTTAAGCTGATTGGCTGAACCTTCTGACAGCTCCATATAGAAGGGCTAGCTGTCAGACAGGCAAGCTGCTGGATTGTACATCGTTGCTATAATAAAGAGCTGTTGTTGAAGTCTGTCTCCAGCCTCTTCTATCATCCTATCTAACAGTAAGGATTTGATATTCAGGCTTTTTCTAGCACCCATACCATAATCTTAAAAAAGAAATCCATGCAGTAGGTTGCTAGCATCAATACTTTGAAATCAGGATGGCAAAGTATAGTCTTGAAGTGTGCAAAGTTACATGGAAAACTTTTGTATTTTAAATGATGCATGATTTGAAAAATATTGAAATCGGGCTTTCACCAAGTCTGACTGTTTATTAACTGTGACAGGCAGCTGCTCCCAGGAGATTTTAACAAAAGACTTTCTTTTCCTTAGAAGTTTGCATACTATTTTGTAAACCTGAGTTTGCCTAATAAATGTTTTGGCTAAACATATACTGACACTTCTTTCCCTCTCAAAACCCACAGTCAGTCAGGGAGTCAGCATGGGGTTACATAAAGGTTATCTGGCTAAATATGAGACAGCTTATTATGTACTTGTGCCTTCTACAGAAATATATGATGTGTTTATCATTAAAGAGAAATATGTTTTTCCTAGGAATTATTCTACTAAGAAATGCAATGTTGTGCCCACAGATCTGAGTTTTGTTCCACAAAAGGAACAAAACAGAGATAGTTCCACAGACCTAAATTTTTAAAAGTAGCATTTTTGGACTGCATTACATTTTGGCATGAGACCTCACACAAGAATATTGCCATTTTGCAGGCTTTGAAATGGAAAATCCAGACCATTACATGAGATCACACAGCTGTATACAGGTCCAGAAAAGCATGCCAACTATGATGTTATACTTTTAACAGTCATTATCTCGATATGAAGCAGCACCTAGCTAACCTAGTTTGGGTGAGACCAAATTAGTACTTGGGTTGGGAAACTATCAGGGAATCCTGGGGTAAAGGCTAGAGAGTAAAGTTGAAAAATATCCCAGAAGAAAGCAGTGGTAAACTGCTTCTATAGAGATATCCAAAAAAACATCAAGGGGATTAAGTCACAGACAGCGAGCTAAATTCATTGGATGCTGTGCCTTTATCTTGCTCTCATTGGCTGAGCACATCACACCTAATGGCATATTCCTGAATCTCTCTTGAATGCCATTGCCCAGAGCAAATTTTTGGTGCATTTTCCCCCAAGAAGCTGTTAAATTCATTACATGGATCATATGATGCATATCAAAACCACTTTTTTCTTCTCATTTTTGTGCATTATTGTAGACTTTGAAACCCACATCTCTGTGAAATGATCATAAACAAGATAATCTAAACAACTTCCCCATTTTGTATTCTGAAGGTATTTGTTTTCCATGCTCCATGAAATAATTTAATGTGAGTGGCTGCAGAAGTGATGTGGTCTGTGGCATGGATGCTGCTTGCTAATTATGTGTGACATCAATTTTTGCCAGTATAAATACAGCGACCACTAAAAGGCTATAAAATTATTACAATCAGGTTTGCATATTAGGTTGCTGAAACAGTGTTTTGTTTTTATTCCCATTCAGTCTTTGTTTTTTAATCTTGTGGGGGAAAAAAAATAAAATCTTTATGGAAAAACAAATCTTTTGTCATTCTAAAGCTACACAATCCATTGCAATGGAAAAATTCTACCATTCTCATCTTTCATCTGTCAAAACAAATATAGGTCAAAAGTTCCTGTTTGTATACATTTAAAACTTATTAGTCATATAGTTAAGAAGTCTGGGGAACAAATATATTTGCAACCTAATGCACAACATTAGGATCTATTTCATTTTTTCTTTGAGTTATTTTTTTTAACCACAGAAAAAATAGTATCAGAATTACCTGAGCTTAGATACAGATTCTCTGATCATAGAAAAGTATATGTGCAACATTTCTGTGAGCTTAAAACAGTATATATAATGTGAGTAATACAAGTCAATATACAACATTAATTGCATAATTATGCCTAATGTCTTAATAGCATTCTTTTTGTACTCCATACTCTGAGTGTTATTTATTGAATTTATATACCGCCCCTCTCCTCGCGGACTGAGTTCTGAATGTTCTGAGATTCACTACCACCCTCCAGTAAAAATAATAAATTTGCCTTTTTTGTCACTGAATTTCAGAAACCTGTTTTTTATTGGAAAGTTCCATGTGCTCAAAGGCTATCTTCTCCATAAAATAATATATTCTCATATGACACAATAAGGCCCAGTAACAGCACTTGGTACTATGGGACAATGCTGAAGCTACAAGACAGGAAGCAATGGATGGAAACTAATAAAGGAGAGAAGCAACCTAGAACTAAGGAGAAATTTCCTGACAGTTAGAACAATTAATCAGTAGAACAACTTGCCTCCAGAAGTTGTGAATGCTCCAACACTGGAAGTTTTTAAGATGTTGGATAACCATCTGTCTGAAGTGGTGTAGAGTTTCCTGCCTGGACAGGGTTGGACTAGAAAACCTCCAAAGTTCCTTACAACTCTGTTATTCTGTTTTCACAACTCAAACTAGACCTCCTGGTAAAACAGTGGCAACAAATATAAAATTCTAGGACTGTGAAAGAACAAAATGGCAGAATGGTAGAAAAATCAGGAAATGGCCAATACTCTTGAATATGACAAATTAATGGCATGAACAATTGCTTTTCAATATTTATTATTCTTTTGATATGTAAAAGAATAATATAAAAAGAGCATAAAGCATATAAAAAGAGCATAAAGAATTCTAGAGAGTCTACATTGGAGAAGGCTAATAAAGACTGATACAGTATCTTAGCTAAGTTAAAATAAGCAGAATTGGTAAAGTTTTGGATACTGGACTTATTTACCACCTGCTTTTTCCCTAACCATAACTTTACTTTCATACTATCAGAGACAAGCAAGTTTTTATTAAAAAACACTTTCTTTTTTTGCTATACTGTAGGTCATTGCAGTTTACAAAATTGAGGCTGAACTACAAAATAAGAGGTCAGAGCCCATTTATCTTTAAGCCTTGGTAGGTAAGATCTCTATCCTTCTGCTTCAGTTGACCAATTTAGCTGAAAATAATTAAAGTTGTCAGCCAATTGGAGAGAAAATATCATCATATGGTTTGAGTCTTCTAACTAATTAAATAAAGGAAGATATTATCATTCCAGGATTTTAAAAAGAGTGAGGGTTTTTTGTTTTTTTTAACTGATAACACATCTACAGTAGGTTGCAAAATTACATTAGAAGCAACAATCCCTAATAAATGATATGCCTCTTTAAAAAATAGAGGAATAGCCACTTGCAATTTTAAACCTTTTGTTAAAAAAAGTAATTTATAAAAATTCAACTAGTTATAGATCCCTGAATAACTTAAAGCAATTTTGCATCAAAGTGAAATTAATCCAGTCACTTTAAATACTGCAGCTCTAACCATCATCGTGAGCTAATTCACAAAGTTTTAAAAATAAACATTCATGGAAAAGGCTGATTGTTTTTAAAAGAATACACTGTTTGTGTATTCATGGGCAATGCAAAAACCATATACCACAAAAGCATCACTAGTCCTCGGATTAAAGACTGAAAAAACATGGTAGACGCCACTGGACAATTTTTTTAGTAGGTGGCCTTTTGAAATATAGTTTTTATAATGTTACTGATGTTTACAGATGGTATTATTTGACTGAATTAGGGATGGTCAAACCAAGGGTAAAAATTGTACATTAAACTAGTATATTAAAAATAGAATGGAAAAAAACCCAGCAAGAATTGTCCACTACCACAAAGTCTTAGAAGGAGAATCCTAGTGAAAGATTATGCCACCAGGTTTACAAGTTTTAAAAATATATGGTCATATGGCCCCAAGGGTAGCACAATATATAAAATCTAATACAATATAAATTAAAAATGGATAATGTAAAAATGATTAAGAATTGCATGCAATGTTTGTGTATGGTATCATATTCACATTGTTTTGAATTCAGGTAATATTAGGCTGAGCTATGTGGCTCAATGTTAACAGGAGGAGCAGGTGAAGGTGGTGGTAGTGAAGGTGGTAGAATTGACTATTTCTGTTTCTATCTCCTCCAAATTCTTCCACTTCTTTTATATTAACTGAAAATTAAACATTTTATCTGTAAGCTTTGTTTCTGTTTCATTTCCAGGCATTTGTTCTACATAAAAATTTAATGTCATTTGCTCTAAATGAAATTAATGAAACATGACATTAAGGCAACAATAGAATTTTCTACATTATCAATAACAATCAAGAAGAAAATGGAAAGTAATATAAAAGGGAGAGCCAGCAAAGAACTATCATACCCAGGCCATTATATAACCTAATTTTGACTACCACCACCAATCTAAAATATTGGAAGAAAAGAGTTGAACAAATCTTTGTCTTCACCACCAACTTCCTCTTACAAACCTTCCTGTTAGAAGGTAATAAATGAACAGTTTTGTTAGATGAACAATTGCTTTCCTTTGTCTCAGCTGTTGATGCTGTAAAAATAATTGCAGGATTAGGAAGGAAGCAATTGAGCTGTCTGGTGATTTTCAGAACTCTTGTAATGTCTTTGATGTTTACCTCCTGTCATAAGATGTCTTTCAGATAGACTTTTATCCACTTACGGCTCTGGGAGAAGACCTCACCTCTACCTTTTCCTTCTAAATTTACTTACACCAATTGGGTGATACTGGTCCTCATCCCAACTAAATTGCTAGAGTCAATTAAATATTTTGCAAGCTTTAAACAGGAACTTGTTTTATGTCATTAAAGCTTTTTTTCAGCAAAAATTATACTAGACCACTCCTTTATCATTAATTTAGATTTTTAAAAAATACCTCCTTACATATTTACTGTACATTCATAATGATTCCAGCATGTGAACTTTTGTGTCATATTTTTCAGCAAAGATTATTAAGTAGTTTGATTTATTATTATGTTATTTTATAATCTACCTTTTTAATATATAACTCAAGGTGGCAAACTTATCTAATACTACTGTCTTCTCCCCCCATTCCCCCAACAGACTGTTTAAAATGCAATCCTTCTTGAATTCAATAGGGAGTGACTGGCCCAAAGTGACTGTGCAAATTTCCATGCCTAAAGATGTGAACCTCGCTCTCTCCTAATCCAACATGACACTATATTGGTTGTATAATACTACAATCCAACTCCTGCCAAAAGTTGTAATGCTAGCACTATATCTTAATTCAGAATTTAATCCCAAACCATTTTAAGTGCAAATGTTGTATGCTTCTTATCTGGCAATAAACCTGAAATGAAATCCATCACACAAATCCAACATATTCAACCCAACATATGATGGAACCAGAGTTTAATTAACAGAGAAAACCCATTTTCTTGCCAACCTTTGTTAAATCTTACAATATCTCAAATCAGTATTTAAATTAATGTGCTAGTTTTAAATGTTCTGTAGTGGAAAATAGTGGGGGGGGGGCGGGCTTGCAGAGGGCAGGATGCAAAGCTCACCTGGATGCCTCTTTGCACCTGGAGCTACTACCCTGCAGATCGTCTCCGCCTGGAGCTTCCCTCTCACTTTAATGCTTCGGCCCTCCCCCCCCCTTTTTTTTTTGAAATCTGGAAAATGAAAGCAAAGGAGAGTCGGGGATCCCAAAGAGGTATCTGCCCCCTCCCCCCATCAGGATTTTAGCTCCCCTGGCC
>JANHFP010006370.1:0-10221 GCA_032468135.1 Calamaria suluensis
ATAATTTACCAGACTAATGTGGCTGGCTGGTTGTGGTTTAGTGTATTTTAGAAATGCAGCTGTAATATTATGAACCATGGAGGAATGGAAAAGAGAAAAGAGGATTATACTTCTGCAATTGTTCTTTGACGTTTGATGATCACGTAAAGATCCCCTTAACATAAAGTTCAACTTTGTGTCCACATGAACGCAATGTATGCATTTTGTTTTGGCCAAAGTATGAATGTGGTTTGTTATAGCCTTGTTCTGGGATTCTTTTTATTATTATTTCTTTGAGTTTAAAATCTAAGGTTCTGCCCAGGATTTTTTGAAGGTGTTCCATTCAAGAATGAACTAGATTTCATCTTCTTTGGTTTTTTGAAGATTAGCCAAGGTGAGCAGAATAGTGATAAATATTTTTTGTTGAAAACTCAAACTTAAAGTTTGGAAGATTTGGATTTAATTTCCTTTTTTCTTCCATGTTATACTATAGGATTTGACAGTAATATGGCTGTTGGCTCCCTTATGCAGGGAGGGATTGGATAACTTTTCTTTGGAACAATATGCTGGGTTTAAAAAAAAAATCTTGTGTATTTTATTACTTTGCTCCTAATGCCATCTGGTGCTTAGGTGAAAAAATGCAAGGAAAAATAGATTAACAGTTACTATTTTATGTAGTCAGCTCCTAGACTACAAGGTAGGGTGCGTTAACCTATTTGTTAGAACATATTTCAAATATTAGAAGTTAAATTTTGGGTGCTATTTATTTACTATTTCTGCAGCAATGAATGTGTGCTAGATGCAATAAAAGAAAAGGTACTCCTTGAATTATTTACTTAACCAGTTCAGCAAACTGGCAAAACTGGAATACCTGCATTTTACTATGGTAGTTTGTTCCACAATAACAAGAAACGTTTCCATATTTTAATGATGCTATAGGGCAAATGGCTTTTGTGTTTATACCTTTCTAAAAAGAACTAGCATACATACAGCATATACATACCCATCATGCTTTCCCCTTTTGTGGTAGACAGTTATTCAAAGTGCAGGAAACAAAAAGAATAGGAAAGACAAATTCTTACACCGTTCCATATACTGTCTTTTGCTCTTTAACCCTCTTGCTTTATATCACATCAACTCCATCCACCCTTGACTTTCCCAGTTTTTCCTTTCCAATCCACCACTACCACCACCACTGGCAGACAGAGTCAAATTAAGCTAGGTGCCAAGTCATGCATTTAATCAAAGATCACCTCTTTGAATATGTGTGCAATATTGGTGCATATGCAAAAGGGACAAGATGTTAGTTGCAACATGCACCCTCCCTCTTGCCTACCCTTTCTGCACCCCTCTCTCAAAGGATGCACTGTTGCTTTCAACCCTTTCACTCTTTATGTCTTTGTTTTGCAGTACAATCCTCTCTCTATTACCAAACCACCTTAACGTCTTGCATTGGTCATGCATGTTGTCATTCCATCCACATTCATTCATTATCAGTTCATTTCCAACTTCATCTCTTTTGGTTTTAGCACATATATTTCTTAATCAACCAGCCAATTCTTAGTGCATGCAATTATGTTTTCCATATGGGCACTACCACTTTAGATGAAGTTGAAGATACTGTCATAATCTTTTACCTATGCTTGGTGGCTGGTGGGATTTAGGTGGGATGAAACAGACTATAGGTGAACTCAAGAGGGGTGGAATGTTATTCTTGGTTCAGTGAGGTTCTCCATCAGCCCCAGCGTGGTTCTTGCAGGAAAGGCATAGCACCAGGAGGATCACATCTGGGATTTGGGCTTGGTTCTGGATTGGATTATATTCCTGGATGGACACGTGAAGGTGATACAAAGAAGATTGAATCAACTGGTCTTATTTGTGATTTCAGCGAAAAGCTGA
The DNA here is from genome assembly GCA_032468135.1 of Calamaria suluensis. Taxonomy (NCBI): domain Eukaryota; kingdom Metazoa; phylum Chordata; class Lepidosauria; order Squamata; family Calamariidae; genus Calamaria; species Calamaria suluensis. The sequence goes on from JANHFP010006370.1 coordinate 1,879, forward strand.
AATCTCCTTTTATGAGGTGAAGGAGGGTGAGCTTCAGAGAAGCTAATTTTCATTTATAGTGGTACCTGGATTGGAAGGGCTGCCTGTTAAAAATTAGAGTAGTTCATCTTTGCTCACTGCAATCAGTTGAAAACAGAGCTCTTCTGGAGAGTATTTGGAAAGTAACACAATGCTGTCTGTTCTGTTAGAATGTTATTGTTGCTACATTATTTAAAAACATTGTTTTAATGTTTTTAATTAAATACATTTTTGCTGTGAACATTTTAATTTTTATGCGTACCATCTGTTATTGTTAACCAGCCGGGATCCTTGCAGATTATAAACACTTCACAAAAAGTGAATGTGCGTGATTATGTTTTAAAATCACTAATACATTGTTAGCCCTGGTAACAGTGAATTCCATTACACAATTATCCACTTGTGAACAAATACTTCTTTCTGCCTGTTCCTGATTTATTGCCAATTTAGTTGCTAGTTTATTGGCTTACATAAGTTTACTGATGGAATTATGATTGCATCAACTATTATTTATACAAATTAAGATTCCTTAACTTTATACACATCTTAATTCAGTTTTTAAATATCCATTTTTAGAGAAAAAATAGGTGTACAAATAGGATGTGCCCACCTGATAGAATAACTATTTTAATATGAATCAACTTGAAGAAGTCAGTAGTCTTAATTTCTGAAGAATGGTGCAGGAACAAATAATGCTTGAATGGTTCAATGGGTCTGATTAAAAAACAAAGAGTCCTTTATGTTACATTTATTTTGTAACAACTGCGTAGAACAATAAAAGATAGTGGTATGAGAAAACTCAAACCAAAGTAGATTTTAAATCTTTGCTTAAATGAAGTCTGCAAACCCCAAATTAGACAACATTTTAAAAAACAATGTTAAATGCAGGTAGAAAAATAGTAAAATCAGTGCTGGGTATCCTTGACAAGGGATTTTAAAAATGAGATACCCCCCTCCACTGGGGGAAAAATCTTAATTTATGGTTACTATTCTGTATATATCTTTAATATCCAGTAGATTTATGCAAGAACAATTGTTCTAGATAACACACTGATCCTAAGCCATACAGGAAGTCAGAAGTAGAAATAGTCTGAATCTTGCTTTGAAGATAACTACCAACTTTAGTAGTTAAGGCTGGTTCTCAAGAACCTGTCAGAACCTGCTGGATTTCACCCCTGCCCTTGCTCCTGGTCCCTTGTCCATTGCTAAGCTGCATACATCTAACAAGAACTGAAGTTCAAACCATCTCATCCTGCCTACTCCTGACCTAACCAATTTGACTTGTAGTCTGAAGAACAGCAATTGTGTTAATCAGAAATACAAGAGAATCAAAATGTTCACGGAGGTCCAGCTTATAATTCATATTATAGCCACTCAGCACAAATACAGAATATAGTACTTTCTCTACATTTTATTGGAAAGTGGTAAGTGTTCATTCACAGGAGACTGACAACACTATACATGCACAGATATAAAATTAAGTTTAGGTGGGTTTATGTATACACTGGCCAGTCTAGGAATTTTAACGGGATGGATAAATATATACATATAAACAGCAATTATTAAAGAGGCTACACAAGAGATGAGAGTAAGGAATAAGGAACACAGAAGATCAAGTTGGCAATTACCCAAGAACGATTATCACACACATAACATACAAAATTGACCTCAGTACCTAGGAAATTTATGCTTCATTTTGTGTAGCAATTCACTAAATTGCACAAATACAATTTAATTTGCAAAGTTATAGTATCTTGCATGGAAGTATAACAGTAGGGGCACTAAGGATCAGAAAAATTTGACAAGTTAGAAGTGGGGAAAACAATGGAATGTTCCACTCCTCCTCGGTTTGACGTGATCCAGAAGGGAAGCAGAATGTTTTGGAGCTCTCTGGAATGTTATGTTCCTGAATCACTAAAATGTTGTGTGTCCCTACTGGGTGACTCACATTATAAGAAGCATAGAAAAAAACTGAATGGCACTTAAAAACATTCAAGCTTATCCCAAGGAGACAATTTAATTTAGGATCATAGTCTTGTCAATTGTCTTCTCTTTCAGTTCCTCTGTAGCATCTGAAAGTCTTCGGCCATATATATATTTTTGAGTTGAAACATATGTATCCACAACGTCCCTTACATCACTAGAAATAAGAATACAGAAAAAGCTTGGACATGTGAATTAGGTTATTTTCAGACCAGCAAAAGATAATACTGTTTTAAATAAACAAGGTTAGGCAAAAATGATGATTTGGAAAGTCAAAGATTGGCTATCAAAGTTATATATTTGGATCATACCTTGCAGTCTCAAAATATAATCTTATATTATCATCCATAGTCTACTGTTGTTTAAAACTGTTCTTAGAATTCAAATAGAGTCAGACTAACAAAACATATTCTATTTTTACCATAGATTCTGTTTTGATTAGGTTGTCCTACTTTTGCCATCCAAGCTGGATATCCTGGCCAATTTATAAATATATAGATTTTTAAAAAAGGCCTGTAAAAATGGTTTTACAGACCTTCAAGGGGGAGGATGAGTTACCTATTTGGTACAATTAGTTTCCTCTTACAGGAAAAGATGGAATGACTTCTCAATAGCAGCTCCCCTGGTGTGCTTCATCATGAGTTCAGCATCTTGACAAAATTAACTACTCCTTAAGGAGCAGGTTTGATCAGAAGGCTGAACCATTTTTCTCTCTCTGCCTCAGGGAGCAGAATAAATTAAGTGGTTTCCATATATTCTAAGCCAGGGGTGTCAAACTTGTGGCGTCACGTTTTCGTCACATGACTTCCCCCCCTCCAGTAAACCAGGGGTGGGCATGGCCAGCGCTTGACGCATTTGGCCTACAGGCCGCGAGTTTGACACCCCTGTTCCAGGGCTGGGTTCTACTTATGTTTACTACCGGTTCTCCTCTTGGATGTTTGGTGTGCACATTTTGCATGCATGTGCTGCCTTCGCTTGTGCGAGCGCATAAACATCAATGCGACATATGCACAGTGGAGCATGCACATTTGATGTGCGCTCTGCACATGCGCATTAAGGCATGCACAGCAGCATGCATGGCAAATGTGTGCTCCATGCATGCGCACCAGTATTTAGAACAGGAGAGACACAGCAGTCAGCTCTGCCACAGATTGAGCTGGTAAAAGAAAGGTAAAAAATGCACCGGGGTAGGTGGGTGGGAACCAGTTCGCTGATGTCATCCGGTCAGTGTTACTGGATTGCGCAAACAAGGAGCAACCCACCACTGTCCTGTTCTAAGTGTTATGGAAATGAGGGAAGGAACAAAAATGTTTTCCATGCTTGGAAAGAACTGAACATGAAAGAAACAGCACTGGAGAGAGGGAAAATATCTTGTTTGTTGGAAAGTGGGAGATTTATGATAGGGTGAGGTGGGGTTGGATGAGAGAAGAAGAGAAATGAAAGTATGGTTTCCAGGTCTGATCCTAAAGAACTGTAGAATAAAAAGAAATCTTATTTTCATGTCCCATCTTCATTTTGTACTGAAGTGCTAGAGTAGGGTTTTTGGAACTTGACAACTTTAAGATGTATGGTATGGACTCCAAATTCCAGAATTCCAATCCTCTTCAAGTTGCCAAGTTCCAAAAAAATTCTGCCCTAGGGCCAGATAATGGGCTTTTTTTAAAAAACAAACAAACATCACTTTGCCTTTTTGTGAAAACAGCCATTCTATGATGGCATTTTTTTTAAAAAAATCCAAGACTGTAACATGCTAAAAAACAACAACCCATTTCTTTGAAATATATTCTAGTTCCTTTTTTATTCTATAGTTTCACCAGCGTCACTATTGAGTTTTTATAAAGCCAAATAAAGTGAGAAACCTTCCAATCTTAATAAAATCAGTTAAGGAAGCCAAAGCTCGAATAAACTTGTAAAGAATGAGAAATCACCAAACATTATTAGGCCTTTTTGGAAGTAAGCCCCATTGCTTTGTCAATATTAGAAATTCTTTGCTGAATTTTACTAGAATTCAGCCTCTCAGTTTTTTCCCCCTAAGTTTATTGAGGGCATCCAGCCTTGTCCTTTTGCACTTTTGAATCCACTGAATATGGCCATAAGTAAACTTTGCACATCTAGCAATACACTTCAGTATGATTTCTATCAGCGCTAACACCAAAGTAATCTATTGACGTTTATAATTAAAATAATTCCATTACCTGGAAACAGTCGTAGATTTACCTAGAGATGTATAAGAACCAAGTTTTGGTTCTGTATTTCCTTCACTGAAAGAGAAATAGAAAATAAATAATTGTCAAAAAAATCACCCCTCCGTTATTGGGTAATAATTTTATTATGAGCAATAGAATGACATAAAGGAATATGCAAACATTTGACTTTTCTGGAATGCCTTAGAAGGCCTGGTATTCAGAAATAAAGTAATATAACTATAAGTGCAGGGATGGGGCAAAGAGTGATGGACCAGTCTTCTTTCTCAACTCTGCTTGTGGGGGACATCCCTGCATGAATAAGCTTGTCACAATATTTTATTAATGTGAATATGATTTAAATGTCGCTGAATGCCATATATGTGACAGCAAGCTCTCTAGAACTAAAGCAGTGGCAATTTATGGTGGTACAATGTAGCAGTTTGGGCACCACGGTTGGCAGCCTGGAACACACTTTTAAAGGACTATTCTAACCATCATCTTAGTAGCCTTGAGACTCTAGACCAGAGGTCTTGGCAGCTTTGAGACTTGTGGACTTCAACTCCCAGAATTCTCCAGCTAGCTATGCACAGGGAAAGTGGAAACCTTATTTGTACAAAGAACTATTAATTAGGAAGGAAAAAAAATCCCTTTCCCCAATTCTAGACTGTAACTCAAGGAAAGGTTGGTTAAATATTTTATTTCCTGGAGACAAATTTAGAAAAAAACTTGAAATACTTATTAATACAAATATGTACGGCAACGAGGCTTGCTGTCGTACAATGTTGGAACCATCCAGAGTGCCCGCCCAATTGGCTGGTAAAATCTAAAATTATGAAATGCGCTGAAATGTGCAAATTAACATTTGAACTTAAGGACAAGCAAGAATCAGAATATTACGAAGTTTGGGAAAAATGGTACAAATGGATAGAGAAAAAGTAAACTTTAATTAACTTAAAATTAAAGTAACAAGATAAACAAACATTAGTGCGAAAAGGGACTTTCTGCAGTTGAAATTAATTGACAGTAATAAATCCTTGACAATTGTAATAAAAATGTAAAAAACTTGTTTCATTAAGAGTTTTTGCAACGGTAGGAAATATATATATATATATATATGGTAGTAAAGGAAACAGATAGGTTTTCTAAATAGTTATAATAATGCAATTATATATTTTATTTGTATTTGTATTGTAAGTTGTTTGTTTTCTTTTGTTTTTGTTTTCTTTTGTTTGTATTCTTTTTTGTGTGTCTCTATTGTGTGATTGTCTATTTTGTTTTGTATTTTTCACTTAATAAAATTTATTTTAAAAAAAATAAAATAAAATAAATAAAATTATTTCCTTGCTATTAATGAGTGCTACAAAAACCACACTTCTGAGTTTGAACTACTTTTCATGCTTAAGGGCAAAACCATCCATAAATAGTTATGGACTATTCCTAAGGTTCATGAAGCATTTAAAACCTCTCTTTCTCTCACACCAAAGCTATAAATTCAGAATATCCCATCCCTGCATTTCCTGTTCAGAACTGCAAGCTGCCTGCAACCCCCATTTTAAGGACCAGCGCATAGGCTTTGCATGTGATTTCAGTGGAACAGACATACCTCTCCTCTTTTGATTTACTCTCTTCCGCTGTGAAGTCCATCAGTGGAAATTCGGCTTTTATCATCTGTGGGGTAAGTAAGACGGCAGCCTCTCCTTCAATTGCTCTAAAATTTAAGTTGCCAATTATTTTACTTTTCAAGATGTCTGACGGCAATCTTGTGAGCTTTTAATTATGCGCCCACACATAAGCACCAGCTTATATTAAATCCCAGTGCTTGATATGCAGTAGAACTATTCGGAATGAACAGGGGAGAGAAAACTTACTCATCCACCACGTTTTCCTTATCTTGTTGTGATAACTCCTGCAGAATTGGAGGCGCAACATCTGGAATCATGTCAGGGTTATAAGGATCAATGCTGCAGAAAGTGGAATCGTATTGAGATGTTAAGGGAAGCACATAGTAAGGACAATTTAAATTAATCTTACGGCTGGCTCTTCCAGTTGTATTTTGGACTCCTAATCCATAGAAGCATTGCATTCTAACACAAGTGGAGGGTTTCAGGTTGAATATGGATGAACTACAGCACTGATGTCATTTTCCTGGCTTTGATACCTACATCCTTTTCTTTCAAATGAAAAATAAATAAAGCATGTTATCCTATTTTAAATACAATACCAAGCAGTTAAAAAGTAAAAAAAAAAATTACAATGAACGAGCCACATTCATTACAGGATCTTCCCTATTGCAGGTAGTCTTTGACTTATTGATCACAACTGAACCCAAAATTTCTGTTGTTAAGTGAGACATTTGTTAAGTGAATTTTGCCCACTTTTACCACCTTTCTTGCCACAGTTTTCAGTGAATCGCTGCAATTGATAAGTTAGTAACATGGTTATTAAGTGAATCTGGCTTTCACCATTGGTTTTTACTGATCAAAAGGTGGCAAAAAGCCCGATCACATGATCTTAGGGCACAGCAATGGTCACATTAGTATGAACCAGCTGCCAAGTATTTGAATTCTGTGCTTTAAGCTCTCTTTCCTCTAACAATCTAGATCTGTCTGACATCACACACTCCTAAGCTCAGGCTTGTTTCAATTATGGTCTATGCTGGAATAAGCCACACTTATTCACTCACTGTATTAAGTCTTCAAACATTTTCCCATATCCCCCCATTTTAATGAGAAGCAAAGTATAAAATTTCTGGTCTCTGAAAATCATTCCCAATGCCTGACACTTTAACTATGTTTCATTTTCTATTAAACATGCCTAGTATAAGCAAACTAAGCAAGCTCCAGGATTTGTGCCTATAGCTAAATCTCAGCCAGGCACTAAATGATGAGCAATAATAATCACCTTGTTTGTAACTGACTTTAGATAACAAATATACGAATTTAAACAGCTGAAGAGTAGGATACTGAAAGTATTGCATACAATAAACCTTATTGTATTATATTGTTTGTCTTTTTAATTGGCTGTAAACCGCCCCGAGTCCTAGGAGAGGGGCGGTATAGAAATCCAATAAAAATAAAATAAAAATAAATAAATAAATAAATTCTGCCAACCTAGCAGTTTTGAAAGCACATAAAAAATGCAAATAGAAAAAATAGGGGCCACCTTTGGTGGGAAGGTAACAGTGTTCCGTGCGCCTTTGGTGTTATTAATGCTGGCCACATGACCACGGAGACGTCTTCAGACAGCACTGGCTCTTCAGCTTTGAAATGGAAATGAGCACCGCCCCCTAGAGTCGGAAATGACTAGCACATACGTGCAAGGGAAACCTTTACCTTTATACCTCTGTAAGAAGCCCAGTGAAAACATCCCATAGCATTAACCACATCGGAAGCATCCATACAAACCAATGCTCACAATTGCAGAAAACATTTCCAGAGAAAAGTGGTGTTTCCTCTCTTCCCTCTTCCAATAATCTCTCTGTTCACATTACCCCAAAGTTCACCAGTTTTTAAAGACTGCATAGACCCCCGGCTGAGGCAACGGTTCATATTTGGTTCTGCAACATTTGCTTCTCCACATGAGTGGCGAAACTTCATCTCTTATGCTTTAGTGTTGGACTTCATCACTTTGGGGAAAAGCATATTGGGAAATAGGGCAGGCTTCTCTTTTATCAGGCTGAAAAAGCTCATGGAAATTGCTTCCATCCTTTATATTAGCTTTTTCCTTTCTTCCCCCCCTTCTGTTCACAATCGGTATGTGTAGCCTGCATCTGTCACCATTCAAGGTGGCTATGAAAACAGCAGTTGTGGAGAACTAGGATTGATTCATCTAGTACTCCCTAATGAAAAACAATGCTTCTGCTTTTGTTTGAAAATAGAATGAGAGTACAAGTAGTCATTGACTTATAGCAGTTCATTTAGTGTCTGCTCGAAGTTGTGACACAAGAATGGAACGGAACAGAATGGAAACTTTATTGTCACTTTAAATGTACGCTAATTGGCATACATTCAAATGAATTTTTGTTGTGTTCAGCTCTCAAAAGAAAACCATTATGTATATACTCACATAAAAGGTTTCCGTCGCACATATGTGCTAGTCGTTTCCGACTCTAGGGGGCGGTGCTCATCTCCGTTTCAAAGCCGAAGAGCCAGCGCTG
>JANHFP010006370.1:10580-20973 GCA_032468135.1 Calamaria suluensis
AAGTATTTGAGTTTCATCTTCAGGATTTGGCCTTCTAAAGAACAGTCAGGGTTGATCTCCTCTAGGACTGACCGGTTTGATTGCCTTGCAGTTCAAGGGACTCGCAGGAGTCCTCTCCAGCACCAAAGTTCAAAGGCCCCAATTCTTTGGCACTTAGCTGTTATCTCTGGGAACCCTTAATGGACTATTGTTGATATCAGAACTGAAATGACAAGGCTTTAAGGATTTTCTCATTAGGTGGCCAAATCCTGAATTACATATTGTCCAAATATTAAGCTGTCTCTGTTCTCAAATTATACAGCAACACTCTTATCTGTGTGTATTCCTCATCCTTCGTTGGTGGGACAAACTGTCCCAGGTTCCTTATTCTGACTGTTTTACTCACAAAAATTCGAAGTGGATGAGGGCTTGGAAGCTGAAGCAAAGCTTCAGGAGCTTTCAGGTTTAAGAGGGAAGTGTCCCATTCCTCAGCCTGTGCAGCTGAGGGTTCTTCTTCAGAGGCAGATGTTAGTGGAATCAGCTCTTCCTGAAAAAAAGGCAGAAAATTATTGCAGGGACATAGCATGACGAACACAACAGATCCAAAAAAAAAAAGAGTAAAACACAGAACAGGCTAATTACCTCTGCGCCTGACAACAGAGTTTGAGAATATTTTGGAACCTTGTAACAAGTGGCTGCATGATGTACACAGAATGACTGATATGCCATGCTACTGAAATGCTGGGGTACCTTGAGGTAGAACAAAACAAAACAAAAAAACAAGATATTCCTGAAAATCGAATGAATGAACCAAATGAAACGTAAAAGTAAGTACCTTACTGTTCATGATTCGCACGCCCAGCATATAACTTGCTACAAATGATCTCTTGGTACAGGAAAAGTGTTCTGCCATGGATGCCTAGTGCTTTGAATCTGAAGCGGCAAAGTTCCTCCATAGGCATATGTGGGCACACATGCCTCTCTTGTTGGGCTCCTTCAAGAGGTTGCATCTTTTCCAGGACTCATAGTAGCTGTACAGTCCCAAGAATATACAGGTAGTCCTCAACAATACATTTTTAACCAGTCCAAATTACAATGGGATGGAAAAAAAGTGGCTTAGGGCTGTTTTTCACACTTACAACCCCACACATCCCCTATGGCAGAGGTCTTCAAACTTGGCAGCTTTAAGACTTGTGGACTTCAACTCTCGGAATTCTCCAGCCAGCATAGCCTTAAAGCACAAGTCTTAAGGCTGCCAAGTTTGAAGATCTCTGCTTTAAGCTGTGATTTATGACTTTTAAACCTCTGTTCCTTACGCTATGCAGTTAAAATGATTGATGCAAGTTTTACAGTCCATTTTTTTTTAGGACTTGTTTTCAAAATGCTTTTATATTCTTTTTTCCAAGCACAAAGTCATTGACTGACAAAAACACCACCACCACTTCCCCAGTGGGATAGAACACCTTCAACTTTGCTCCCCAAATCAAATCTGGGGAGCTTTTTCTGGTCTAGGAGTTGCACTGCTTTTGAGGATTTCTTCCAATTCTATTGAAACGAAACCCCCTCCCTAAAATCTTGGCCAGAGACTGGGAGTTGAAGTCCACAAGGCTTAAAGCTGCCAACTTTGAAGACCTCTGCCTTACGGTCATGTAATCAAACTGCAGTGTCCTGGAGACCTTCTGGCAAGCCAAGTCAATGGGGAAGGCACATTTGCTCAACAATCGTATTACTATCTTAACAATGGCAGTGATTCACTTAACAACAGTGGCGAGAAAGGTTATAAAATGGGGCAAAACTCACTGAACAAGTGTCTCGCTTAAGAACAGAAGTGTTGGGCTCGATTGCAGTCCTACACTGAGGACCGCCTGTGTGCATTTGAACTAAGGGGTACTGATTGGGTGAGAAATGATCCTTTGGAGTAGGTAAGAAAGCTCTCTTGGGGGCCTCCTTACTTATAGATGGCATGGTTACTGTGGAAGCCCAGCAGGGTCAGTTTCTTTAAGGAGACCAACAAGTGATGTTCAGAATTTATATTCAGAACCCACTGCTCCTCTAAAATTCCAACCCCAACCACCCCGAATTAAAAATGAACTTACTGTCATTTTGGGCTGCAGTGATTGAAATCTTACATACTTGGAGATGCCGAATTGGGTACAGTCACTAAATTAACATTAACTACTGCTTGCATAGAATACATTAATTTGACCACAGATCATGACTCGATCAATTGCAGCTGACCTTTAGATCGTAAAAGTGGTGGAGCTGTTTGATTTTCACTGAAGCAGACTTAAGAGGAACTAGGCCCAAAACTTCTGGTGCCTGGAGGAATTAAATATATATATATCAACAAACCAAGTTGTTATATGAATAATGTTGCTTTTTTAAAAAAAATCATCAGTATCAGATTGGAACGTATTTTGTTCATAATGTAGTTTACATATCACACTGTTTTCCGAAAGCACCTTTGGGGCAACCATGACCTGGATGATTTAGAACAAAGGTTCCCAAACTTGGCAGCTTTAAGACTTGTGGACTTCAACTCCCAGAAGTCTCCAGCCAGCTCAGCTCTGTCTTAAAGCTGCCAAGTTTGGGAATTTCTGATTTAGACTCTCCACAAAGACATTCCTTCCATTCTCTATCCAGAATAAGAGTCCAGGTAATACAATAACAGATGGTATACCACCTCCATTGAGAGTAATCCTGGTTAGGCAGAACTATTCTAGACTATGCTGCTACTCCAAGGCTGCAAATCTTTTTTTAGGTCCAAAGAGGGAAATTGTGCAGCTCTGAGGCTGGCCTTTAAATCTCCTTCCATCTTAATCTTAACCCATAAATTGTTTATGAGACTGGATGAGTTGCACATGTTAAACTATTGCTATGTTCGTATATCGTTTATTCAATAGACTACAAATGACTAAACTCATAAAATGCACTGTGCGTAAGCTACGGTTTGTAAACTACAATGGCTGGATCACACAGCAAACAAACAGGAAAAAAAAAAACCCCAACCCCCAGTAGATTTTGCCATGGAATATTACGCGAGCTAAGCCAGCAGTTCCTTTTGTTCCAAAACATTGCAAGAAGATGTCAGCCAGTGGTGGGTTGCTACCGGTTCTTGAACCAGTAGTGGTGGTGGGAGTGTCCGCCCATCCACTTCTGTGCATGGGCAGAAGTGTCACATGCGCGAGCACTCCCGAGTGAACTTGTAGCAATGGAATATGAAACCCACTAGTGGGTCAGCCCACTAGCCAACTAAACAAAAACAAAACTGATCCCTAAATCCTTTAAAAGTTAGCACTGTATCAGCAGAATATTGATTTTCATTTTAAAAAAAATATTTCAACCTGACAAAGAGAGAAAAACCTTTTGAAAAGTAAGCTACTCAGGGGAGCAAGCATCAGAGATTTTCCTTCCTCACTTCCTGTTCTCTTTTACTTCTTGCATGATAAAAAATGTCTATTTTTCACCGCCATTCCCTTGACTCTGTTTCAATTTACCCCAACCCTTTCTTTTTATATTCTACTAACTGTACCCGGCCACGTGTTGCTGTGACCCAACCCTAACCCTAACCCTCACCCCTAACCTGTCACCCTAAACCCTCACCCTAAACCGTAACCCTAACCCCCAAGAATTAATTGTTGTAATTTTGTTTTTACCCATCACAGGTGTGACATCTGTATAATCGTAGGTATATGAAAACACTTGTGTATTTGAATGCAACGTTGTGTCAAAATTTCAAAGCAATCGGTGAAGAACTTTTGGAGATTGATAGACAGACAGACAGACAGACAGACAGTTTGTTTGGTTATAGGGGCTATAGGTTTTTTAAAAAAAATATTTTTGGTTGATTGTTAGCCACCTAGCTAGAGTATTTATTTAAGACGGATGGCCATATAAATTTTCTAAATAAATAAATTCATATGTACATGTGGTGAATTAGGTTTAACTTGAACAATGACAATGGCCACATTGGCTCATGTAAGAAAAAAAAAACCCAATATCTGTTTTAGGATAATACCTTTAACAGGATCATCTAAAAGGGCAATTGTGAAAAATTAAGAGAACTGAGGTTTAGTGCTCATAATGTTCACCACCTTGTTTTGACAGCTTCATTGATGTTGGTTCTATAGATTGGTGTCTTCAGAAAAAAATAGGGTTCAAAGAGGATTCTTAGGGAAGACACTGTTGGTATCCTCCTGGTGGTACTTACCAATTCACTATCCCATTGTGGTGGAGTGTAAGTAGGGAATTCAAATGGCTGTATTCGAGATGCAATCAAGGCAAAAGGCATTCTCTTCTCCTCTTCATTTATAGCAGCGGTGCTGGCTGTTTTAAAACTGCTGCATTCTGCCACATGGAGATAGACATGGACAAACGCTAAGGTCTGAAGTTATAAGAACATTGGATGGGCGACAGAGAAGCATTCTGGTGCTTCATCTAGTCCAGTGTTTCTGAACCTGGGCAACTTCAAGAGGTCTGGACTTCAACTCCCAGAATTCCCCAACCAGCAATTCTGGGACTTGAAGTCCAAACCTCTTGAAGTTGCCAAGGTTCGGAAACACTGATCTAGTCATTTACCTCTTGACTCCAAGGATGAGGAAGAATAGGACAAGCTGTATCTGTTCATCTTTTCCTTGTGCTCTATTGCTTGATTTTTATGAGTCAAATGGGACAACCTATTTACCCATCTTCTGTGGCTTCAATAATTGTGAGTTATGGCCCATCAACAAAGAAGTGGGGTAATGCAGCACCATGAAATTACATAGGCCCCTATGACAATGGAAGTCCCCTTCATGGAAATGTTTTTCTAATTATTTACATTTAATAAATTCCATGTTTTCAACACACATTTTACACATTGTGGCAGCACATATTTTAATTGCAACATATGAAATGACCTGTACTTGTGAAGGAACAAAAAAAACCAGCAATAGTTGTGTAATTTTGAGGGTTTACCTGATATCAATCTCTTCTCTTCCTCTTCTTGTTCTTTGTACCGCTTAAATACGTCATGAAGCAAATTTATTACTTTATCTAGCCGAATCTGAGTCAGGACCTATACAAATGATTAAGACTTATTCAGTGGTTTTTCAGTAATTCCATAAAGTGGTGTCTATCTTTGAGATATATTCAGCTAAGTGCCATCAGTCAGTATGTCTAAAAAGTGACAGGCTCAGTTTTTCTCTATTAAAAAAATGTTTATAGAACACAAATGTTTATAGAATAATCTTGAAAACAGATAGACAAATAATCCTTTGGCCAATTACATTTTTTTTAAAAAAACCCTAAGGCACAATAAATAAACACTGAGATATCATAACAATATGTATTTTAAACAAGAGGCCAAAACACTGTTTTTAACTTTTTGCAAACAAGTTAAAAACTGCAAAATGTTCCTGAAATGTAAATAACTGAAAGATGAAAGATGATCACCAATGCATTACTGTAATTACTCAGAATTTGGTGACTACAACTCCCAGGATCCCCAGTAATCCTGGTATTTTGCTATGTAGGCTATGACTGTACAAGCTGCAGGTCTGAAATCTGGAAAGTACCATATAATGGGGAATAATAGACTAAACACATTGGGAGAAAATAGATTGCATATCTAGGCTTATCCTAACTGTAACTGTAACTGAACACTCAAATTTCTAAAAATAAACTTCCAAAATTATAGGAGCAAAATGATTAAGGTACCACAAAACGTACTATAGAAAATATTCTGATACTGGTAACTAGATAATTACTAGTCATAATTTGTCAAATTAAACATGATACCCAGCCAGTTAAGCTTCATAACCAATACATCCAGACTGAGCCAATTAAAAAAGCAGACAGTACAGGGAGAGGTTTTTATTATTGCCACTTATTTATCTGGGGAAACTTCGTGTTAATTTCACCAAATAGTTACCTCAAAAGGTAGCATAAACATAATAAACATAGTAAACATAACAACTGTAATGGCAGATTAAAACTAGTTAAGAGCATGAATTTATTGAAATACAATTTGATCAAGAAGAAGAATATGACCAGTGTGGGGAAAAGAAATATAATGTCTCGTTAAAATCAAGAATTGAATTATAATAATTTTTTGGTTCTTTGATAATAGAATATTATTCTTTGATACTGAACATTACTATAATTGCATAGAGCAGTGATGGCGAACATATGGCATGGGTGCCACAGGTGGCACGCAGAGCCATACTGGTGGGCACATGAGCGTAGCTCTGGTGTGCATTTGTGCACCAGCTAGCTCCTTTTTGGGTCTTCTGGGCCCACCAGCCTCCAGGGAAATGGGGAACCCTGATTTGGCTTCCCCAGACTCCTAGAGAGGCTCTGGAGCCAGCGGAGAGCGAAAAATGGTCCTACTGGGCCCACGTGCCAAAAGCGGGGGGAGAACAGGGGGTCGCACGCACATGTGTGTGGGGAGGGGCACATAGAATTATGGGTGTGGGCATGCATGCAAGCCCCCTGCTGTGCTCCCCCCGCTTTTGGCACGCAATGGCAAAAAGGTTAGCCATTACTGGCATAGAGAGAATGTGGAGTGCACAAAGCAGTGTTAATACTGACTAAACTGATATTATATATTTCAAATTATTTTAATTTAGCAGAGCACTGGATTATTGAAAATGAAGTTACATTTTTTCTAAACTTGAAGATTTATCAGTCAACAGATATCTAAAAAAATTAGAGCCAAGTGTTGCGAATGTTAACGGTTATAATAGCTTTATAATGTTATACAGTATATTGGAATGCCTTCATTTTAATGCTCAGAATATTTTATTTTAATCAGAACTCAGAACTTTTCATACTGAAGCAAAATACAACGGAAGACATTTTTATTTTATGAAAAATAAAACATAGAGAACTTTTATACGATCCTATTATATGTACCAAAAAAAAAAAGGGGAGGGCAACACAACTCCACAGGGTTTAGTCCTAAGCAAATAACAAATACAGACCCACCCTGTCCATTTCAACTAAATGGAAAGCTTTTCTGGGCTGAAGATACACAACTGTGTATCTACAAACTGTGAATCTACAATAGCTCCAATAAGTACAATTTTAAAAAGCGCTCATCTCTTAGGCAAATTGATCAGGTACCATAAATATATAGGATCAGAAAAAGGCTGTGCAAAAAATGAATAAGTATATCTGCAGCTGGTATCTGCACATGTATATTTACCTGCAGCAATTTTGTTTCAGTACCTTTCGTGCAGCTTGTTGGAATCGCTGCTGAATTCTGTGCTTGTGATACCAAGGATTATTAAGCAGAAGGTCAAAAGTCGGATGAAACTGGGGATTCTATTGGCAGAGGAGAAAAGAAAGTTGCAACTGTAAATGTTCAGACTTTGGAATTTTAAGCAATGATACTACAGAATTGATGTGCTACATTTAATTTAACAGTGGAAGATTACATCTCAGCAATCCTGAACTTTGTTACCTGCCTTGACACCCAAAGTGGTAAGTAGTAAAAGTACAAAAGAAGGGGAGAACCCTGAAGCTTGAACCAGTTCCTTAAGCAGTACCAGTGATGGGTTGCTCCAGGTTCGGGCCGGTTTGTGTGATCCGCTAGTGCTGACTGGATGACATCACCGAACCGGTTCTTACTTTTGCGAGCTGGGCCCTCCCATGTGCACGTGTTATTTTCCCAGCAACTGAATTGGCATGGCAGAGCTCATTGCCGCACCTTGCATCTCCCACACTGTGGTGAGCATGTGCAATAGAACTTAGACTAACATGCTTTGCGCATGTGCACGCTCTACTGCACATGCTCACAACAGTTTGGGAGACGCGAGGCATGGCAATGAGCTCTGCCATGCCGATTCAGCAACTGAACACTGATTTCTTCTGATTCCTTCTTTGCTGGCACCTAAAATGGCATGATCTGAGCATTGTAGATCCCCAGAGATCCCTCACTGCCGCGCCTCACCTCCCCCAAAATGTTGTGAGCAGGCGCCGTAGAACGCAGAAGAGCATGCTTTGTGCACGAGAAGAGAAGCGGTATTAAAGGTAAGTGGAACCCACCCCTGAGCCGTACCTACTGATAACTACAGGTAGTTCTCGGCTTACAACCATTCACTTAGTGACTGTTTGAAGTTACGACAGCACTGAAAAAAGTGATTCATAACCGTTTTTCACACTTACGACTGTTGGTGGCATCCCCACGGTCACATGATCAAAATGCTTGGCAACTGGCATGTATTCATGACGGTTGCAGTGTCCAAAGGTCATGTGATCCTCTTTTGCAACAAGAAAAGTCAATGGGGAAGTGTAATGTTGCTACAGACTTAACAACCGCAGTGATTCGCTTAACAATCAGAGCACAAAAGGTCATAAAATGGGCCAAAACTCACTGAAATGTCTTGCTTGGCAATGGAAATCTGGGGCTCGATAATGGTCATAAGTCAAGGACTACTTGTAAATGGGTTTATCTTTGAAGTTCTAAACTGCATTCTTCAACCTACTTCCTCCAGATGTTTTGTAGCTTCAGCTCCCCTGAATTTGGCCATTTTAGGTGGGGATTATGGGAAGTTAAAATCCAGCACATCAGGAGGCAGGTGGCTAGGGAAGTTTATTAAAAGTAAAATTAAAGAATAAAAAAAATAAAAAAATATAATCTAAATCATAATAAAAGATTTATGATGACAACGTAGTTTCTTTTCTTTACCAACTTCACATGAATTAAATCTAGGAGAATCCTCTTAAACCTCCTATCTCCCACCTGATCCCTATGCAATACTAATTTTATTCTCACTTGTGCAACTCCAAACATCTAGACCTCTCTGTCCGTTAATATTCAGACAAGAGGGCCAGACAATGGAAATAAACATTTACCTGTATGTCTTAATTTTAAAGTATAATTCCATCTACTTTAAACCCTTTTTATCAAAGCCATACCTGACTGCTGTGTCGGAGGATACGTTTCACAGAGATTTCGATATGCTTCCTTTCAAACTCCTTCTCCATAATGGGGTCTCTTCTTTTAATCTAATTTGGACCATAAAGGAATGAATGACTAAAGCACATCAATCAAAAACATTGTGTTTAGTAATGCGAGCAAAGCTGCTTCGCAAAATGTTGCATGCCCAATATATGTATCTTATCCACATGGTTGCTATTTCCATCCATGCACAAACCGCTGTGAACAACCTGCCAGATGTTTTAGACCCAGGGTCACCAATCTTTTGGACCCCAGGGACCACTACATTTATAATTTTAAATTCCACAGACCACTAATATGAATTTTTAAAAAGATGAATAGCATTTAGTACTATATAAAAATGTAAATATTTTTTGGGGGGACCACCAAAATTTTCTCACAGACCACCAGTGGTCCTTGGACCACTAGTTGGTGACCACTGTTTTAGACTACAGTTCCAACATGTCTTTGCAATTATCACATTGGTGGAACTAGAAGATATTGACGTCTAAAACATCTGGACAGTCCAAGTCTCTTAATTTCCATGACGGTAGAGGGCTGTTTTCAGACACAAAGCTCCAAATACTGTAGCATCATTGCTTTCCTCCAAAAGTGAACATTTAATTGTAACATTATAGTTTCCGGGTATCTAATGAGATCTATATGTGACCCAATGGTGCTATTTCAAAAGACAACTGGACTTTGTTTTTCCTTGAAGGCAAAGACCTTGAAGAACTGGAGCAGCTTTTTGGATGAGAAGCAAAACATCTTCATTGCCTTTTGAAAAAGGGACAACCATTGCCCTGGATGAGAATTGTTCTCAGACAATTATATGACTCTTGTTCTCTTTAAGCTATCTCGAAATGTTTCTTCTCAGAAGTATTTGAAAAAGTCACTTTTGACCCATTACATCTGTTGCACCACCCGGCTGGTCCTGTGATCACAATCCAGGCACTTGGCAACTAGCTTGCCTTTACAATGGTTGCAATGTCTTGTCGTCACATGATCATGGCCCGTATCTTCCCAGTCAGTTTCCGACAAGCAAAGTCAATTGGTGAAAGTCTAATTTGCTTATTGACCATGTGATTCACTTAAACACCATGGTAAAAAAAAATTGTGCTAAAATTGACTCCGGTCATGTGATGACTTGCTTTACAACTGCACCAATGAATGATGGAAATTCCATCCCAATTGTGGACTACCTGTATCTAACAGAGATAGATATTGACAAAGGAGGGGTTTTAATTAGAACAATTAAAAGAAAAAAAACCCAGTGGATTGCAGATGATACGGAGATTCCTTAGATCAGGGGTCAACAAACTGCGGCTCTGGAGCCACATGTGGCTCTTTCCAACCCCTCTGCTGTGGCTCCATCACTCAAAATATATGTCACAATCGCCAATGTGTAATAACTTCCAGCACATGATTTATTGAGCTTTTCAACCCCCGGTAGGCCAACTATGGATAAATCCAAGGAAAGAAAAGTTTCAG
>JANHFP010006372.1:14647-26800 GCA_032468135.1 Calamaria suluensis
GGGAGGGAGGAAGGGAGTTGCAGCAATTGGTCACAACATTACTTTTTCATCCCCATCAGTCACTGTTTGAAGCCATGACTAAAGATTGACAACCTAAATGATAATTTGAGTCTGAGCATTTGTTCCTGTAGTGAGAACTGTGGGTTGATTTGTTCAGTTATTCACTAATTAATTTGTATGGTTGCACAGTGGTATTCTCAAGATTCTTCTCCAACACCAATGTCCCAAAGCATCATGCCTTTTTCTATTCTCCTTCAAGTCAATTTTCACTTCTACAGAGCCTCACAGGGAATTCCACTTCTTCATATTATCTTTTCCCAGGCCTTCATGGCTGCTCAACCAAGATGTAGTTTGCAATGTATTCCTTGATTGCCTGTTTATTTACTTATGATAGCTGAGCCTAAAAGGTGAAAGCTATGTACAATTTCATTATCAATTCTAAGACTGGTTGTTCATTCTATTGTCTTGAAAGTTATTTTTTCTCAATGGCTCAGTTCTTATTCAGCCTATAAGTTGTATAAATAACGAGAGTGCATATATACCCCTGGATCAGTCCTCCTGATTTGCCATGTTCTTCCCATAATGTGGTGTCATGACCTGTATATATGTTTGTATAGGACAATGAGATGCTCCGTTTTAACAATCATGTTCTACAGCTTGACATGGCTGACACAGTTGAAGACCTTTCTATACAATTGTGGATATGCTTATTTCATGCTTGTGTAAACTTTACTTGGTTTTTGACAGGATTTAATGAATAATTTGCCATACAAAGCATTACCTCTTCAGCATTACATCTTTATTTGTGATAGTATCCTGTGGCAATCTGAATGAAGTTGAGTTCATTGACGTTTGTATCATAATGAATTTTTGAATTTTATAAAATTCCAAAATATTACACAAGATAAGGTTTTCCCCTTTAGTTCACTGATTTTAAATATGTGGGTGTGATTGATTGATTGATTGATTAATTTATTAGTTTAGTTTTTACTGAACACAATATTGAATATTGTATTTTCAAAATTGTTATGAGCAGTTATTTTAAAATGCTCTGGCAGATTTAAAAATAATAAAAGTTACAAAAGTTGGAAGAGGATTTTTTTCATGTTTAGAACTGTGAGTCTGTGTTGTGGACAGTTTATTAATTGTATGTTGTTAAAATAGAATTTATTATATTCTGTCTTTTATTTATTGCAGGGCAGCACAATTATTTATGTGCGGGACGGAATGACTGTATAATTGACAAAATTCGAAGAAAAAACTGTCCAGCTTGCAGATTACAGAAGTGTCTTCAAGCTGGAATGAATTTAGGAGGTAAGTAAACTATGACTATTTGTACTTTCTATTATTTTTCTTTTTATTTGGCAAATATGTGTTACACCTGATTCTTTTTAAACCAGGATTAGATAGATGAAGTATGGACATTTGTATAAAGCTTCCTTGGGAAGAAAGGAAAAATTGTATCATGCCCACTAAAGTGAAAGCAGCAATTGAATTCAGAAACTTCATCAGATTGATGAAAGTTAGATTGAGAGTTGCAATGCAAGATTTGTCCTTTCCATATGTTCATGCATATGTTGTGTACAAAAGAGATGGATGATGTATGTTGTGATATATGTTTCCTTAGTTGCTTCACACAAACATTCATCAAGGTTGAAGGGATTATTGCAGCACCTTCCTAACACATTTTAATAGAAGGCCTAACATTAATAAGCCGTGGCTGACTTCACTTAAAGCTTATATCTTTTAATAAAATTTGCTAGCCAGAAATGATCCTATTTGATCTCTGGCTTTTGGCACCATAGTTTGACATGGTTCTCCTCCTACATTGCCATGAAAAGCAGCTACCCAAATTTATGTAAATACTGAGTACAACTGAATGATATAAATAGCACATATTGATTTCATAAGTCTCTTCAAAAAGTTGTATTTTTCTATTCTTGTGCTCTGATATTTCAGTGTAGTACATCCCAGAAGTAGACTGGCATCTCTTCATTTCTTTGCAATTTAATTTTTTTTCCCCTATTCATTTTTGCCCCATAAAAGTAGCTGATTTCTCCACAAAATCTATAGTACTTTCTTCTCAGCTTCGTAATTCAAATAATGAAGTTTCTAGAGTGTATTTTTTAGTCTGGAACAAAAACTGTGATGAATTGTACTACCATATCTCTGCTGCAGAATTCCAGATGATCACAAGGCTGCAGTTGACAATAATTACCATTTTTATATCTCTTTCTGCCAAATAATTGTAATCTATATTTTTTCAGCACAGAAGTGGCAACTCTAGTAGTTACTTATTGTAAAAGTTTCTTTTAGATCTAAAGAAAATATTTTGTCTGCATTTTCTGCAAAGTGCACTTTATTATACTTCTCTCAGATGTGAGAAGTGATGGGTTTAAACTATAGATGGCTTAAATGGGTAGAATAATCTTTATTATTGTAGAACAGAAAAAGAAAAAAAAACAAAAGTTACTCTTCAGTAACAGAGGTGGAATCAAGGAGTGGAGCAAGAGAATCTTGAGGCTAGAATGAAAAATAGGGATTGGTTTCTAGGACTTGTAAAGTTCAGCCAAAGGGAACGTTTGGGTGTGGAAGCAACAAGAGAGCAAGTTGAAAAGAGAATGGACCATTCTTGGCTCTGGTTGAGACAAAATTGTTTGAACAAAGTTAGCAGGAGAGTTGGCTGACAATGCATAAGCTAGCTAGAGAACAGTGCCGGAAAATGAAAGTGGGGTGAAGGTAGATATAATAAAAGATCTGTTTGTTTGCTGGATTTTAAAATTCAGAAAGTTTTCTTAAATAATTTAAAAGTGTATTTCTACACATAATGACAAAGTGTGCTAATAGATAAAGTAGTTTACATTTAGCAATTAATTATATGAATATGAGTTTGATTAATCAGTTGATTTCATCATATAGATTAATTAAATTATATTATAATTATATTATTTCAGAATGGATGGATAATGATGTATACAAAGATCTACATTTATGTTTACTTTGCATTTAATAAAAAGAGCTTATATAGCAATAGCACTTAGACTTATATACCGCTTTTCAGTGCTTTACAGCCCTCTCTAAGTGGTTTACAGAGTATTGCCCCCAACAATCTGGCTCCTAATTTTATGCATCTCAGAAGGATGGAAGGATGAGTCAATCTTGAGCATGGTGAGATTTGAACTGCCAAATTTCAGGCAACTGGTAAGCAGCAGAAAAGTAGCTTCCAGTACTGCACCCTAACCACTGCGCCACCATTCACGTTCTGTACAGTCAAAGTGCATGTTAATTTTTCATATAAAGTTATGTTAATAGAGAGCTAATAATTAATTACAAGAGATACCTTTACCACCACCAAACAGCAGCATCTTCCAGGTCCTTGGAAATGATTCAGTAGGTGAATAAAAATGCCAAATCGAGTTAAACATCTGTGCCCTGAATCATAATAATGAAAATAATATATCTTGGAATCCTAAAGTTAAAAGGGGCCATTTAGGCCACTAAGTCTACTTTCCTGCTATGTGCAGGCATAGAAATTGAAGTGTCTTGAAGAGATGGCCCCTTTTGCTTCTACTTGAACATGTTTTCTGAAGGAGAACCCATCACCTTTCTGGCTAATTGCTTACATTGTTGAACAGTTCATACCATTAGGAACTTTCTTCTAACATTCAACAATAACTTCTTTTCCAAGAACTTAAATCCATTTTTCAGTGCTCTCTACTCTGGAAAAAGATAAAATAGGTCTTTGTCTTCTTTTATGTGACTCGCTTTCATGTATTTGTAGAATACTATTATATCTACTCTCACTTATCATTTCCTGAGGGAAAATAGTCAGCCTTTTTGGTTCCTCTTCGTAAATCAGTTGTTGCTCCCTTATCATTCAATTGCTCTGTCCAATTTCTCTGAATCTTTCATACAGTTTGGTGCTTGGTATCACTTGTTGTGCCAATAAATGTTTGATAAGGGGAAAATAAATTATTTCTAGGGATTTGGGTACTGCTGCTTGGTGGAACCTAGAATTTCTTTTTATTTGTTTTTGCAGCCATCTGTTATTGTAATAAACTGTTGTTTAAAGATATTTTTTTAAAATATCATTATTTTATGATAATACCTATCCTGTAATTCTGTATTTGATGCTTATTTCCTCAGTGAAGAATGTTGAACATGTCCATTTTAAATTTCATTCTTACATTTAACCCATTTATTGACCTATCAATTTTATTACTTTCTCCTCTATTTCATTCAATTTTTGCAAAATTTATAAGAATTTTTTCCACTTCTTCCTAGGAGTATTAATTAATGAAATTATCCACATGACCTTTAGTCCACTCCATTAGATGCTTATCTTTAATTTGATGAGAATCCATGGAGAAAGGCTTTTGAGCTAAATATGTGTCCATTTAATTGTCATGTGATTTGGTTAATATATATGCTATACAGTTAATATAATATATGTCGATCGTAAGGTCGGTAGTTCAGTGGTTTGAATCCCTAGTGCTGTGTAATGGGGTGAGCTCCCGAGCCAGAAACGACTAGCACATATGTGCAAGGGAAATCTTTACCATTTTATGGTTAACAGTTAAGTAGCTTGCTAATCAATATGTGATGGGATACTTTATCAAATGTTTTATATCTACTGTATCTAAATAAATCATATATTATATTGCAAAGTTTATCTGATTAACATGCACCTCTTTTGTTCTACCAACTTGAATGCTTTCTTTCTGATATGGTCCCCTTTCTTTCCTTTATCTTATTTTCAATTTTTTTGTGCTTATCAAGAACTTTGGGTTCTTTTTTTGTTCCTCCATTTGTTTTTCTCCATTGATATTATATTGAATTGTGATTTAACTATTAGTTCTTTCTTGAACTGAACCTGAGTTCTTTTTCCCATTATTTTTCCTGCTATGAGATCCTATTTAACATGGCTCCAAATTTACTTAAAAATGCTTTTCTAAGTTCAAGATGCATGTTTGATTATGTTTTAGTTACTCTTAAAATCAAGAATTCCATCATTACATAGTCCTATTACTTCAATTTCCTCTACTAAATCTTCTTTATGGTTAAAATCAAGTCTAGATTAGCTGATCCTCTTCTGTCTTCTTCTACTGAACTGGAGAATTTACTGGAAGGATCATCCTTGACAGACTTTTTCATCTAGGAAATGTTGAGTTTTTCAGTGTTTTCATCACTACAATATAATGCCTTTGTAAAGATATGTAGTTTCTTTTTGGAAAGCATTATTGGTATCATCTCCTTGGGTAGAAATTAAGAATAAGCATGAACAACAATGTGGCTTCTATTTTATTTCATTTATTTTAATGCAGCATTGCCAAATTCATTCTTTCTGAATATATTTTTAACATTCAGTAGAAATGCTTTTCTCTTTCTATAGTATTGCTTCAGGGTTTTTTTTAACAAATAGTATATCTCTGTTGCTGTACTGCAGTCACCATTACTTTTATATTCTATTGTATCTATTAAATCATATTTGAAATTTTGCACAAAGAGCTCATATTGGTGTTGCTTTTTTACTACATTACTTACATTCTGACACACTTTATCCTCCTTTCATCATCATCTGGATAATTAAGCTATGATCCCAGAAAACAAATTTCTGCTCAGTACCTCTTCCAATGCTTGTCATTTTCAGTATTTTTTTTGTTTCACTTTCCTGTACTCTTCCATATATTGGAAGAACAGATAAGTCTCATGTCCCAATTCTTTTAAGTTTTTCCAAGGATACACATTTAGCTGGTGTTTTTCTCCCTGCATGTATTAATGAGAAAAGATAACTCTCGGCAGGCTAGGTAAATCTTGGAAGTTGTCCTGTCACATCCTTATTCTTCACTCCTAGTTTTCAATGTACTTTATGAACTACCATAATAAGTATGATTTGAATACATTTGGTCCATTTCCTCATAGAAGTAAATAATCAGTTATTGTGACTATTCTTTTTGTTTTTAATTTATTTCCTTAATACTTAGAACCTGCTTCTTACACAAACATCAATAGACTGTAATACCTTCTTTGCTAGTGGATATTATTCTGATCAGTAGAGGAATTTTTGTGTTTCTCTACCTTACAGAACAAATTAACAATTATGAATTGGGAAGTTTCATTTGGATTAATTAATCTTTATCCTTTTCCAATAATGTGTGATTTCATTGTTTACTTCAACTCTGATAACTTGTTCTGAAGGCATGTCTTTTGCATGATAACTTGTCTTTTGCATGATGTATTTAGTTGCATTTCTTTATATATCTAGATCTTTATATATCTGTATCTAGCTATATAATGTTTGTATGATTAAGTATGTATAAAGAATTGAAATAGAAAAGGGCTGGTTACATAGAAAGAAGAACAGATGATAGGTGAATCAAGGCAGTCATAGTCTCAACTTTGAGAACATCTGTGTGTTACTGTTTTCAAAGCTGCCACTTTAAGGATAGTAAATAGTTAAATGAATGAGGGTGGTCACAGTTAAGATGTTAGAAGATATTTAGGTGTGTCATCAGTACATGAATTGGGGATTGGAGAGTGTGACTATAGTGGGTGGAGTTTTCTTTTGGTAGAAGGAATTTATATCTGTGTATGAGCGGGAACTTTCAGTTTGTCAGCATGGAATAAGCATGCCAATTTCTTTTGTTTTCCTAATAAACATGAATATAGAGAACGGACTTGAATTATTCATTTTAGGTAAAGTTTACTGGAACCTTGACACATAGAATGGATCTCACTTGATAAAAAGTGTTCATAAAAGAGACCTAAAACAAGACAGATCAATGACATCAGCCAGTATTGTGGACCCAATTGGCAAAAAAGCTCAAGGCCTTAATGGTAGGAAATATGCGGAAGAGGCCTTCATCCTGCAGTGGATAGACAATGGCTAAAATGCTGGTGATTATGATGTTGATGATGTATATTCACACAGACATACACACACACACACCCCTATCTATCATCTATCTATCATATTCAGATATAATATTCAGATAGATATGTGTGTGTGTTTGTGTATACACATACATTGTATGAATATTATTGTAGCTTTCATGTTGTAATTTATAAAATAAGCAATGCAGAAATAATCACGTAGCTCCATGATTTATCAGTATTAAATCTAATTCCCTTGTTAATTCATCATTAAATATTACAGCTATTATGTAATGCACAATCTTGGCTTAGATGTTACTTGATTTAAAAATATTGACATTACCTAATATAGCAGCAATCCCCATCCTTTCTGGTATCAGGGACCAGTTTTGGGGAAAACAATTTTTCCATGAACTTGGAGCATGGAGGGATGGTTTCACACACAAACTAGATCCTGGACATGTGGATATGAAACTTTGCTTGCTTGCCTGCCACTTCCTTGGCTCTGTTCTTGACAGGTCACAGTCTGAAAGCAATCCATGGCCCATGGATTTGAGACCCATTAAAATATAGACCAAGGTATATTACAAGTGGACTTAATGCATTTTAAATGACAACTCTGAAGATAATAAATAAATAAATTAGTTGCCACTGTTTTATTCTTTTAAAAAATATTTTATATGACAATTGACACATTTAAATTAAAGTTAATATAAACTGGTGTTTATGAACTTTATACTATGGAGAATGGAATATCAATAAGGAAATATAAAAATACTTATACTTTTTTATTAAAAATTAATTTATAAGATAATACCAAAAAGCATATTTATATCTGTGTGTCTGGATTACTGTAACCGAGTTTAGATAAAATAATCTATAATAGACCTGTTTGCCATTCAAAAACATAAAAGTTACGCAGTTCATTTGATCTATAGTAATATTTGCAGAATACATGCAATTTTGTTTAAAAGGAATTATTGGAAGTTCTTAGTATGTGACCCAGGTTAGTAATGATATTAGAAGGTAATAAAGATTAATTATTTAAAGTATAATTTTAGTATCTGTTACTTGAGTTGCTGCACTTAACAATATTTCTGTTATTTTAAAGGAATCATAAAGTGCATTTTCAAAACTAGTTGAGAAAAAGCTTAGCTGAGAATACTGCAAAACAAAAGAGTGAGAAAATAACAAGTGATTAATAAAGATAAACTTAAATGGCTTAGGATGGAATACTATTATTATTTGTTTTTGTCTCTATTCAATTTCCTGCTTCAAAATATATTGCTATTATTATTAAGTGTTTCAATTATTATTATTAAGATCCATAGTGGTGCAGTGGTTAGAATGCAGCACTGCAAGCTACTTCTGCTAACTGCTATCTGCCAGCAGTTTGGCAGTTAAAGTCTCACTGACTGAGGGTTGACTCAGTCTTACATCCTTCCGAGGTCGGTAAAATGAGGCTCCAGGTTGTTGGGAGCAATATGCTGACTCTAAACCTCTTAGAGAAGACTGTAAAGCACTGAGAAGCGGTATATAAGTCTAAATGCTATTGCTACTATATAATATAATATCATATAATTATTAAAGTACTTACCTGGTTTTTTCCCCACTGCCATTTGTGTGTTTTACATAGTTGTTTAAAAAAAGATGGATAGTTTCTGGTGTTGTATGATACAACTACATTCTTACCCCCATTTTATGATTCATCTTTGCTACAGCCCGGAAATCGAAAAAATTGGGCAAGTTAAAAGGTATCCACGAAGAGCCACCTCAGCAGCAGCAGCAGCAGCAGCCACCACAAAGCCCAGAAGAAGGGATTACATATATTGCTCCAGCAAAAGAACCTTCTGTGAACACAGCACTTGTTCCTCACTTATCTGCAGTTTCACCAGCACTTACTCCCTCGCCTGCTATGGTTCTAGAAAACATTGAACCTGAAATAGTATATGCAGGATATGATAGTTCAAAACCAGACACAGCGGAACACCTGCTCTCCACTTTAAATCGTCTCGCTGGCAAGCAGATGATCCAGGTGGTAAAATGGGCAAAAATCCTCCCAGGTAATGAAACTAAGGCTACTCCTATTTTTTATTATGGGCATTCTGAGTTTAAGGCAGTGGTGGGGTTCAAATAATTTAACAACCAGCTCTCTACCCTAATGATTTTTTCCAACAACCAAACTGCTCAGAAAGTTAACAACCAGTTCTCCCGAAGTGGTGCAAACTGGCTGGATCCCACCATTGGTTTAAGGCATGCTTTGCTCAAAAGAATGGGTTAGAATTTATTTTGTATCAACAATGAATTCCTCATTAGAAAACGTGTGTACATTGTTCCTTTATGTGGATTGGGGCTCCAAATTCTCAGAACAGGCAGATATAATCTAAAATAATCTGGAGATTTTAGAAAGGATACATTAGTTGCATGATACTGCTTATATCCATAAATATACTGTAGGTATATGCTCTGAGTATTTCCAAAATACAAGTAGTAGTAGTTGTTGTTGTAATAGTAGTTGTTGTTATACAAATTATAAATAAAACATATAAAAATATAGCAGTGTGAACAGAACTTTCTGGCTCCTTCTTAGAATAAATCTTATATTTTCATGTGTGTTTGAGTATAACCAGTTTTCAGATCTTTTACTGAAATACTGTATAGCTCATAATATTACTAATCAGGGCTGTATTATAGAAGCCAGAGTTTGCCAGGAGATCTGTGAAACAGCAGTGTACTAACCTGATATGTGACCAATATCTGACTTACCAATAAGAAACTATCGGGTATCTTCTGTACGTAGTTTTAAGACGTAAAGTAGCAGTGTGCATGAAATAGAAAATATGGTGGCTTTTTTAAAAAAAAATATTGAGCTCATTACATTTCCTAAATTCTGAAAAATCTTTCTGAGCCAGATGCAGTGAGCTGAACAAACTCAGAATATTTCGGTGGTTACTTATTTTAGGTTGAACAAATTCAGAAATGGCAGAGTAGAGCAAGGCTACTACACCTCTTCCATCCACATTGTATGGCCCGTCCACCAGCCTGCCAGGTGATGTTCCCCAGCTCCTTTCTTTCTTTCCCTCCCCTTAATCCTACATATGTTATCAACAATATTTTTGGCTTCAGTTATGGAATTTCCAATCAGATGCAGACCATTTTCTTATTCCAAGAACCTTGGGGATAGCTGAAGGGAGCTATGGAAAGGAAAACACTGAGAAAATCAAAAGAGGATGGATTTTAAATTTTGCAGATAAAGCCAAGGAGATCAACAATGGTTATAATGAGTTCCAGCACCCCATATTGAACAGAGCTACCCGCTCTCCCCATATCTTTTTAATGCTTTCCCTTTCTAACCTCTCCTTAATTGTGGTCTATTACAAATCTGCCTAGCTTATTCCTAGATCCTTCCGCAAATTGTTTGACCTGGAAATACAAATTTTCACTCCAGACACAGATCAATGCAAAATAATTGTTCCATGCAAAGGAGGCTTCATGAGTCCATAGAAATTCGCAGTAATCCAGGTCATGGTTGTCCCCAAGGTGCTTTTTCAGGAGGCAACTTGACTTTCTTGTTTCTTCAAAAGAAAAAACCAGTTGCCAGTCCAGTTGCCTCCTGAAAAAAGGACCTTTGAGAGGCTTCATGAGGAAATGTTTTTCACATCAATAAGGTAAAGCTTTAAAATTAGTAGTTATGATTCCTGACAGGACTAAATCTACAAGTATTTGTAGAGTACTACAAAGTATTTGTAGGAGTACTTTTGCTACTAAAGATTTACTAATCCTTATTTTCTTTTTCTCTTCAGGATTTAGAAACTTGCCTCTTGAGGACCAAATTACTTTAATACAGTATTCTTGGATGTGTTTATCGTCATTTGCCTTAAGCTGGAGATCATACAGACATACAAATAGCCAGTTTCTCTATTTTGCTCCTGACTTGGTCTTTAATGAGTAAGTTATCAAATCAATGCTTGTTTTTCCAAGGATGTTTATAAAATAAAGCTCTGCTACAATGTGATACATATAGAATGTAAAGCTGCAAAGGAATACAAATACTGGAAAATGAGCATATGGAAACATCTTTCTCACATGTGTTTTTTCTTGCCCTTATCTTTAATTTGAATCTGTCATTGTATGCGCTTCCAATGCTTCAACATTTAATTGGCTTTGACAAATAACTTATACATAACTTAAAAAAATAATATTCAGTGTATCTATTTACTTTTACACAATTTGAGAATATTTGCATTTTTTAAAAAAAGTTTATTGAGATAAATTGTTCTTATTACACAGGAGCTTGGTGTAAATTCATTACAATTATAACTACTACTTTTGGAAGAAGCCTTTCATATATCTTATATACAGAATTAATTGTGTCATTTATTTCATCGCTGTGGTCTCCTTTTTCGAACTAGAAACATAAAATCTTGGCTATATTAGCCATGCTTGTACCATAAAAACAAGGCTTCAAATAAAAAACACTGCTGAAGCTCATGGGAAGGAAGTGAGCTACTTTTATGAAATTATTTTTCTCTTTTTAATGGAATAGCAGCAACAGATACCATATTGCAAATTACTTTTGAAATCATTTTAGGTTATTAAACTACCTTTTGAGCCCTAAGAGTAGAGAAAAAAAAATCAAAGGAAGTTACTTGCAGAATATGTTTAATAGTCCTCAGATGCTCTTTATGAAAACTAAAAACCCTCAATCATACTTTTAAGAGTTGTTTGGTGCAGTCAAATTACTCCAACACTGGAGGTCTATTATATATTAATTGCACTGGATTGAGATGAATTTTGTATAAATGAAATTTTACATTTTGTTAAAATACATGACTATTTTTTCCTTCTACTTACAGTGATTCCCTGAAAATAAGACCCTGCCTATTTTATTTTTTTTTTACCTCTGAAATAAGCACTTGGCCTTATTGCCATGCATTCAAAAGCCCGATTGGTCTTATTATCAGGGGTTGTCTTATTTTGGGGAAAAACAGGGTACCTAGAGCCTAATATAGATGAAACTCCAATGGTTGTGCCTGTTAGTTATTAATAAAGTATTTAAATAATTAGAAGATTATTGGAGCTAGGAATGAAGCCTCAGTTCCAGAAGTCCAGTTTGTTTCTTGTCACACTATTTTTATAAAAGTAACAGGGCAACCTAATTATCTAGATCAGCCTTTTGTCAAACTGAGTTTCCGTGGAAATCTATATTTCTCCCTTGGTCTGCTTAGGGAGTCCAAAAGCAGTGGGTGATAACTAAGTCCTATTGGCCAGAGACTGAGT
>JANHFP010006373.1:4990-16650 GCA_032468135.1 Calamaria suluensis
AAGGCCCCATGTACTTCGATGTAGGGAAGTCCTCGTAGGTGAGGCCGGCCTGGTGGATCTTCTCTTCAGCCTCTCCGGGATAGAGGCGATGCCCGCCAGAAAGCCGATTTAAATCTGAGTTTCAATTATTTAAGTGGTAAGAAAAGATCTGATGAGGTGAGATAGAGAGAGGAAGAAAAGGCATTTGATTTTTGAAATTGGAATTGCACCCACCAAGCCACGCCCCCCAGAACAGTTCATAATATATATATATATTGGTTAATTGTTTTCTGCTGAAAAATATATATATTTTTGACTCTCACCCCTGCTTGAAAGAAACTGTGGTGGCGTCATCTTGTTTTGTCTCCTTAAGGGCCCGAATTTGGAGCAGAGAAGAACTGCATTTACATCGGAATGGTCACCGAGGATCTCGACGTCTCGGAACTGGTGGAAATGATTGCGGCGTCCGGTCGCGAAATTGAAGAAAATTCTATTTGGCTTAGAATTTATTGCTCGTTTTCTAGGCTATGCATAATGTTCTTTACCCTGAAGGAAAATCATGTGATGATTATATATGTATCTAATAAAAAGAAGCTGGTATTGTGCCTCTAGATATTTTGCCAAATTGTAGAAGGTACTTGGCTACTCATTTGTGAGATGACTAAGTTGCATCTCAGCATCAATTTAGGAGTTACAGCAGGTGCTTAAACAAAAGCAATGGACTGTGTAATAAAACAATTGTCTGAAAAGTGGCCTGGCACAGAGAACCCGAGATGATGTATTCAGGGCACAGTCTTAGTCTGCTTAACCTCCTTTCCCCCAAGAATTGTGGATTCTAATTCCTGAATTGCCAATGAGATAAATGCAGTTTGTTTTAACCTGCCAGCTAACAAATATAAGAAGAAAAAGAAAATGAATGGTTGCCTCTTAGAATGGAATAATGTAAATAGAATATGAAAGGAAGAATTAAGATATAACAAGGTCAGGATCACTGTAGTCTAAACACACAGCCCAGAGCCCCTCATGAGAAAGATGGGTGGCTTAGAAACATGACATATAAATATAAATCATAATAGTAACTTCACCAACTGCATAGAACATACATTAGTATTAGCACAATTGCATTATTTTTGCTACTCACTAAAACAGTAACCACAATCTGAGGATTATCTTGATACAATTCCAAGTTATGAAAATAATGGAGGATAAAAAAAACAAGTCCAGATGATCACCACTATATGACAGGTGGCAGAGTACAAGTAGGCAGAAGAAATACAGAAATAAATAAAAATCAAGGTTTTCAAATTAGCTAGAATTGCTAAGAAAATCTTTATGAGTTGGCAGAGTGTTAAATTAGCATAGTAATAGATAAATACCTAGCACATGGGAGCATTTAATATGATACTGATTACATCTGTAGCACATATTTTGTTATAGAACAAGCTAGTGGTTATATTGATTAGCATTTACTACTGATTCAACTCCTGCCAACCTAGCAGTTTGAAAGCATGCAAATGCAAGTAGATAAATAGGTACCACTTTGGTGGGAAGTTAACAGCTTTTCATATGCCTCAGTGTATAGACATAACCACAGAACCATCTTTGGACAATGCATCTCCCTTGGGTAGGAAACAGATGAACTAGAATTGGACATCACCAGACAGGGGAAATCTTTACCTTTTTAAAAAATTGATAATGAAGCCAAGACACAAGGTGTAATCTATGGAATGAATATAGAAAGAGCAAGGAAAAAATGTATAATTCAGTTTTGTGATTGGATAGTGCCACATAAGTTATAGCATCCACAATAGGATGTTTCTTTTATAAAATATGTTAGAGAGAGGCTGACCAAAACAGGGGGTGGAGTCAAATGGAGAACTAGCCTAACCTGCCTCCCCTTTGGATGCTGTTGAACATTATCTAGTCTGATCCAGGTGCAAACCACTAGTTTGAGAAGACTGTATGCTTGAGCAATAAAATAGTTAATTGAACTCTTCAGGTGTGGATCTGGTGTGTTTCCCTGAAAATAGGACCCTGTCTTATATTTTTTGAACCCTGAAATAAGTGCTTGGCCTTACTGCCCTCAAATGCCCAATTGGGCTTATTATCAGGTGATGTCTCATTTTTGGGAAAACAGAGTATTTGTGCTTACAAATAAGATCTCTGGAAAGGGGCCTAATAGTGGTAACACCCCCCCCAAAGTAGGATATGAGAAGAGTTTTCAAAAACTGAAGCACTACAATGTATTAATTCACTAAAAACTCTAAAAACTAATAATGGTACTATAAATTGTCAGACTGGATGGGACCTGAATATCATGAACATGTCTCAATGTCGAACACAGATCATGGGTGTACTCTTGATATCCTATAGGTTTCAATCTATTAAGTGAACAAATGTTCCCTGAAGATCAGAATGACTGAACTGGAGGAATAGGCAGATATATACATACTAAATTAACTAAATATAACTTTATGAAGTACTGGCAAATTAAATTAAGCAACAACAGCTCCCATGATGTTAGCTCTAAAGATATTGCAGAAATGAAGAACTTGGGACAGAATAATACACCTCCATGGGTAAAAATTCCTCACTGAGAAATTATATTATTAAAATAATGCCCAATGTGGATGTGACAGTAATAGGCTAATATGTGACAATACTCGATATCATCATAAGAAAATGTAGGGCCTTTGTTAGTACAGGCAGAGTTAACATTACAAAAAACAGTGGTCAAACTAAATGAGAGGGATGTTGACATGGGGGATTTCTTTTTCTTTATAAAATCTACCAGTTTCAGATATGGGGCAGCAAGAAAGGGACAGAAGTCATAATCAGTCATCCATCCATCCATCCATCCATCCACAATTCCTCCTCGGTAATTAAGATTCAAAGGAAAATGAAATACACTGTCTAAATTCATAAAACTTTATGTATTGATGCTGCACTCCGCTGTACCCCCTGCAGATTGCAATACATGAATGAAGGAATGTGGAGAGAGACTACCCTATGCGGTCTCATCAAGCAGGTACAAAGAGATTCTGCTGATATCCAAGTCCTGAAAACTTCAAATGACAGCTTCTTGAATAGCACCTGGAAGCCAGCCAGCAACTATGGCAAGAGTCATAACTGGCACACAGATGGAGCTGTGAAAAGGCAAAAGCTGCCACATGCTCTTTGAACAGAAACTGCAAGTTCAGAATGCCTAAATTACAAGCCAGTTCAGGGAGGGACAGGCAGACCAGTCATCCTCTTTTGATGAGATTAAGGTTCAAACCTTAAACCTAAAAGCCTACAAGCAGCTCAAAAACACTTTGATGGCATCACCATATGTTGATCTGTGTTGAGATTGAAAGTTGAGTATCAACAGCATACTGATATCATCTGAATCTATGTCAATAAGCAACTACCACACAATGTCTTCCTGCTGAGAAGACTGAACCACCAGTTACCACCAGTAACGGAAAGGAAAAACAGCAGTGCAAACTAGTGCATTAGTATATTAACAACTACAATGATCATCTAAATTCCAGGCTCAACTGTGGTCATAAGTCAAAAACTATCTGTATCCTTGAATTTAAGGATAAGTCACATAATTATTTGAGTAGCACTTCTAAACCAATCATTTTCATTGTTGTTTAAACAGTGCTCCATAATTTGTCTCCTTCTGCTTCTTTCTTCATGAAATGATATAATCAGGGATGTCTTAGCTCACACCCATGCATTTGTATTGAGCTATAAAGCTCCAGGGGACTTCTTTAATATTATATAAGCTTATTCATTTTCAGAATAAGTTAGCTAGCATGTGTGCGTCTATTCCAGGATTTTTAAACTGGTTTCAGTGAGGACTCAGATCTTCTCTTTTCCATCTAAAGTTATTGCTACATCTTTAAAAGTAGATAGAACCATCACATTTTTCTAAGCTAGAACTCATGCTCAGTTCTATTTCCCATTCCCTTTCCCACTAAGCTAACAGACATGTTGTGCCTGCAGCAAACATATTTTTGCAGCTCCCCCCCTCCCCGATAGTGTGCATCCTCACACAAACACAAAATGTTTGTAAAAGAATTACAGATGTATAGCCTGGAGTGTTTAGGAAATTTCCTATGTGGAAAGTCTGTCACAATCAGAGATTATTACTCTTATACTGTCTACTGTCAACCTCACCCCATTCCTAAGAGGTCTTTAAGGGACAGGCATAAGCGTGCCTCCTGTCCCTGTTCTACTGTCCCCATTTATTCGTATCCATTTCATGTATTCATATCCATTTCATGTATTCATAGTTATGTTTATACTTGTTTAAACATATTTGATGAAAATAAAGTAATCTAATCATCAAAAATGTAGATCTTAAGTTCATTTTTTCTGTTTCATGCAAGAACTCTATGATAGGCAGATGTAAATAAATAAACATATATTTTTTTTAATCAAACAAATCAGTTTGAGCACCTCAGCATCTACGATCATCTTTACGAACCATTAATGTGGTTAATGCACTGGTTCTAGTTCTTTGATTTTTGTGTGTGTAGAATTTATTTTGCTTTCTGTCAGAATTTGTTTGAAACCTCTGCTGTTTGAAAGTAAAAATCACTTCTTCCAGTTTCTCACATCGAAATGGATTTTTTGTAGTTGTTGTTAAAGAAAATCAGATTCATCCCACAGACAAAAGTTAACTTTTCTTCTTTCCCTATAGGAAATCTATCAGTAATCTCTAAACTGCAAGACTTACTAGTGCTTGGAACCTGTGTGCATCTAGTTGGGGAATAACAGATTTTAGCTGAACCATAACAAGACTGATTGGTTCTGAGTTTTGGGGCACTCTAGATCTAGGATGTTACTATCTTCGGTATTGGATGAGGTGGCTTCTTCTCAGACAGACCTGGGGGTCCTTGATTGGTGTGGTTTAACTTAATTTGATTATTTTTTTAAAAAAAAAATGCTTAGTGTTATTTTCTGAATTGGTCCACCTGAACATCTACAATGTTAGAAATACTAGGATGATCTGGTTTTGGTTTGGATTGCTATTGTACCTATGTTTCCCAAAAAAAAATCTATACCCTTCAAAATAGGTTTATGCATTCAGATGTCCTCCAGGTTAAGTGACTCAGTTCTCTTAAGTTTATCCAAGATTATCAAAGTTATTCATCTTTTTGAAGATTCTCTTTTTCTGTTGCATACAACTTTTTTATTTCCTCCCTTACTTTTCTGTAATTTGTGATCCATGGAGGCACAGTGCAGCTTTTAATGCTTCTTCAAATGTTCACAAAATAAAACAAATGGCTAATTTCTTCTTCTCAAAGTCCCTGGGACCAAAGGCAATAGGAGCTTTGACATATTACATCAAGAGATACAAAGATAAGTCTAACTGATTGTTCCAATTATCTGTATGATTGTGGACACAACTACTGTATTTAAATCCCTGTGTAAAAACAAGAGTGATTAACTTGCAAGTAAGGAACTAACTTGAAAATATAAAGGCTAAATTACAAATGCAAGATCAAATTCATAAGAATGTGATAGATCTCTTCTAAATTTAGTAGCTGAAACCTCAATCAATAAATACAAAACGAGCCAGAAAAATATAAACACAGCACTAATTTAAGAGGATTAAAGAGCAACATGCATATTTCTAATGAGAAAGCGGACACATTGTAATACCCACTTCATGATACGTTGCTAAGCAACAAGATATAAAAAGATGTACAATAAGTGGTAATTTCTTCCACATATGAAAAGAGCACCTTACAAGGTATTTATAATGCATTCCTCCACAAGAAAAATCCATAGAGACTACTTAAATTTCCATTTTCTATTATACAGATTGTTAAACAATTATGTGTTTTGCTTTTGTTTTAGCTAATTGAGTAAAACTCTGATCTTATTTAATCATTAAATAAGAATTCTGTAAAAATAGCAGCAGCAGCAACAAATGAAGTGCCAACCACTTTTCCAATAAATCTTATAAAGAATCAAGCTTCCAAGTGAATACATGATTTACAAATAATTGCTGGATTAATAAATCACACCAACCTAAATTTTTTTAAAAATATATTTTGATTTAGTAACATATGAATCAGCTGAATATTAAAGAGTAAATCCCATTAACTACCTCAATTTCTTTATTTTATCTGGATATTTTTAAAACGTCTTTTTAAAATATTACCTGCAAATTCTTGTTTTATTAAAATGTATTTGGAAACCTTAATATTAATCTTCTTTACTGTTTAATAAATAAATATATCTTAATCAGTTTCTATACAGTTAAGACTTCAGTTCTATATATACATGAATACAAGTTCTAATGAAATGACTGTTTTTTCATCTAGAGTGCACTATTAAAGTGTATAGTACATTTTTTAACTCAAGGTCATTGTAATATTTGTTTCTTATTCAAAAACACTTACATACATACATACATACATACATACATACATGCATGCATGCATGCACGCATGCAAAAAAGCACTAATATTATTAATAACATTGTACTGACTTGTTAAATAATTTGCTAGAGAAACTGTAGTTGTTTATGTATGGCAAGTAACATAATATTACATATCTCATTATAAAATGTTTTTATGACCATGAAAGTATTAGGCTAATAGATAACAAAAGCACTATAGGTAGTCCTCAGTTAATGATGGCAATTGGGACTGGAAAGTGTGACATCACATGACAGAAATTCTGGCACTTCCAGTTGTCATCATTAAGCAAACAATCATGGAACATTAAGTAAGGATGTCTGAGGTTGCCATTTGTAACCTTCTGCTGATTTTCTTTTTGTCTTTGCTTATAAAAAGCCCACAAAGAACATTGCAAATGGTGACCACATGGCTGTGGGATGCTGTGATATCATAAGTCAAGCAAAAATAGTACAACCTGTGTAGGGGAAGACCAGGCTGAGCCCAATGGCTGGACCAAACATATTAACAGTAGTTGTTAAAGGGAGATAGCTATTCATTTCTTCATCAGTGAAGAAAAATAAAATATTTCCCAAAAAACATGAAACAAAGTTCTGTTCATTCATGTTGCGATTTGTAATGGATCATTGTAGGAATGACCTTGGGGAAAAGAGGGGAAGGGTACTGCCCAGGAAACTATCAGAATAGAGAAGCAGGAGCCCCCAGTGGTTTAAAGGTCAGAAAAAGAAAGTGAGAAGGGATTTTGGAATGGAATAAGCAGTTAAAAGTGGCAATGGAAAGTTTTGCTTTTTCAGAATTGCACGGTTCTGTTAATGTAGCTTTAAAATAAAATGTATTTAACTCATTTAGATGTGTTTTCTGTGTGGTTTATCCAGGAAGCCTGACAGATTAACAGGTTAATAAATCTGTATACAATAGTAGAAATAACATGAAGAAGGGACATTTTTAGTGCTACTACTTTTTAAAACAATTGTTTTAGATTGTCAGTAGCTTATTTGTTAGACAGAATAATGAGATAACCTAGAGAACTAGTTACACAACAACAAATAAAAGGTGTGAGATATTGTTATGTATTGAAAAATATAAAAATATGTAAATACATAAAGGCAAGTAAAGTGTGATATAGCCTAATTGCTTAATTCAAATCCCCGTCCATGCATATATTTAAGCTCTTTTTAATAGAAATAAGAATAATAATAATCTTACTGTCAGGTTCATATCTAAATGTACTTTCTATATGATTTCATATTTTAGTTACTTAAAAAAGAACTTTTAATTACAGTGTGCATTGGTTTTCTTTCTTTTAAAAATATAGATAAATACCTGTATATTTTAACATAGATCATGTTGTTATTAATACATTCCTCAATGATTCTATATTCCAATTCTTCTACTTAGTCATTTCTAATTATGTCTTTTCACAATTAATTAGTACATTTCTGGGAGCATTTTATTCATTAAATGTCAAAATGAAAGCCCTGACCGCCAAAAAAGTAATCAGGGAATGAACAGTAGATATAAGATGCCTACATTTTTCTTAAGTGCTCAACATTCTATCAACCCATAACAGCTTAGAAAATTAAAGTACTACTCAACATACAGCTTATGTCAAGTGCTATGTTTTCTATGAAAGATAAGATCAAGAGCTGGTAGTTATTCATGCACAAAATCACAAAAGATCTGTATTGTAATCAATTCTGAAAATACTGATTTCACTAAAACAACAATAAAGCAGTTAAGAATTTTACATGCATTGCTCCATTATCAGAATCCATTTTCATCCTAATGTTGTTAAGTTTTGATGTGTTTACTTTTGAGTTGAGATAATTTATTATGTTTTTAAAATACTATTTACTTGCTCTAGGAATCAGCACTTCCTAGGCATTTCTTTTGAAAAGTCAGAGAACTTTTATTTAAGCATATTTTTCATTTCCGACAATAGCAAGAAACTTCAGTTTATCAACATCTTCTCTTGTATGGCATATATGTAATTTTCTCAGTCTTGTGATAGATGTATTTATATTTTATAAGATTATAATTTTATGAAATAAAAGTGACAGATCCAAAATATTTGAATATTTATTCAATTGGAATTTTGGGGAATAAAATAGAATAAAATAAAGGAAGCAAAATTGTATTGCTCCCTTTGAATTGTGTGAATTCAACTTTTTGAATTCTGATAAAGATTTTTGGTAGTTGAGATTAATTTATCATTAATGAAGAACCAATCTACAAAGTTCTACTTTTATATGTTTTTCCTTTTTGCCATTCCATTTCTGAACTTATGTGACTTTAAGTTTACGGATAAACTGCAGATGAATGCAGAGATAAACTGCATTAATTTTATTGAAAAATGCCTATTTAAGTACATAATGTTGTTTATGTCGTTAGATGTGGGAGAAATAAGGAAGCAGAGACTTGATCCAAAGTACAACAGCTCTTGATTGACGCTCAGCTCAACTCTCCACCCAGCAGCCTGACAGCTCCCTTTTATAGGGAGCTGTCAGCTACGGGAGCCAATCAAATTAAAGGGCAAATTTCCCGCCAAGAATGAGGACCTTGGTTGAAACTTGCCTACAAACATAACACCCCTTCCCTCCTAGATGGAACTGTCCATCGTCATTTGCGAATCTAGTCACATAAGTTCATGGGCCGTGACTTGACTCGGCTGGACCTGCATGGTTCAGTCGGCTGGGAGGTAAACAAAGGAGGAGGGTCCACTGCTGTGAACTCCACCCTGGGAGGGGTGTCGAGCTTATGCACCGGGCCTTCCTCCTCCTTTGCTTAACTCCCAGCCAACTATATATCATAGTGAGAGGGCAATATTTTCATTCTAATTTGAATTTGAATGTAATTTCAAAGTAACCGACCTTCCCAAATTCTTAATGCTAAAAAGCACTGTGAGGTGGTATATAAAATTTCTATTGCTATTTAAATCAAACCCTATTTTTAGAAACACAAAACTGCTTAGTCCATACCCACTATCATGCTAATATTGCTAATGAAGGTGTAAAGGAAGCAAAGAGCACAGAGAGGAAGTTAGCAATAACTTTATTTAAAGAACAAAAAAAATCTGTCAAAGAGTCTGCCACTTTGGATAAATTTGAAGATATGTAATAACAAGATCCTTTATCTCTCCAATTTATAAGAAATAAATTAGTATACAGTAAGTGAGATGGCTACTAGAAATGAAAAGCAATTATTAAATATAACTAAAGAATGAACAAGCATTAGAAATGGGTAAATGTCTTAATTTCACATAGTTTCTTGTTTCTTTATTTCATTTCATATTGTTTGTATATAAATTTCCAATTTTTATACAGGACATAAAATTGTTATGCTTTATATTCACTTTGGAAATCTGATACCTTTTTTTGCATAACAGTTTCAGTCATTTCACTCATTGAATATTTCAGCTATACATCTGTGTATGAATTACTTGATTGGAGAACTTAATCACACAATACTGAGAACAGAGAGATCTATTTTACTTCACATGTTAATTTTCAAACAGTAAATTAGGAAGAATTAGATTAAAATGCAATTTAGATTTATTCAACTAAACTAAAACATTTTTCTAACTAGCATCAAAAAAGACACATCCTAAACTATGAAATAACAGAATAATTCATTTTAGTCCTACCCGTAAAATTTCTTCAACACAGTCATCGTCACCTACTCTGCTGTCCTGTAAGCAAAGAGAAAATAGATATAAAGTTAGAATTAATGGCCACCATACATGAATACACGCCTTCTGACAACATCTATGCAATGCTGGTGGATTGCTTCTGGAAATCATGCCGTTTTTCTTAAATATGTTTTAAAATAGAACACAGAAGATGAATATCTGAGAAGATGAATATACAATTATTACATATGCCTCTTTTCAAAAATGGTAAAAGATAAGGAAAATATTTCAGTGTTGCTTTTTTCACCAAGTATAACATCAGATATATTATGATATGGTCTCTGCCAAAGACCATTTAAAGTAATAGGGCCCTATCACAGAGTGGCCATAAACCATTGGAGGCTTCTTTGCTATAACAGTCATTGAAATTAAATGACTACTGTATAATTTAGTATCATGGATATTATACAGGACATGTTTAAAGTTACATAACACTTACATGTACTGAGACAGTCTGCCAAAACAGCATCTTAACTGATACTGGCTGCACTTAAAATGAAATCAACAATTCAGCCACTGATGAAAGTAGAAACAGCATTAAGATTACCATCCCCATTGTATAATTAAGCTACAAATAATATTAGAACCCTGGAGTTTCACCTCTTATCTTAAAACTTCTTTCAGAACTGGGAAAAAAGTCATTGCTAGAAGGGCTGAAGGTTAAAAAAAAAGAACTTCTAGCAGATCATAAGCAACATAAACAAAATGAAGAGTTTGCAGAATGTCAGTGGCCTTTTGTGGGGAACCCAAAGCAGCATGTAATTGTGGGATTGGTTAGTGCCAGCAGAGCCTTCCTTTCTCTTTCTTAAACTTTTTAAACTTTTAATTCCAAAATTTTAATTCTTCAACATTTTAATTTTGATGTAGTCTTATATGACATTGTTTTACTTTACATCACCCAGAATCCCTCTTTGAGGGAGATGAAAATGTCCCTCAAAAAGTGAAATATCAATAAACAAAATGAGAAAAAGTGGGACCCTGAATTTGTTAGACCTTCAGACTTTAAACTGCAACAATAAAAAAATATTTCAATTCAGAGACACTGAAAAAGGTGAATGGGAGAAACGAGGATGATCAGAGAAAGAGGCTACTGTACTGGAAGCTTAAAATAAGGTTTAGGCTAAGAGAGAGAGAGAGAGTGTGTGTGCATGTGTGTGTGTTGAATTATGGACTGTTAACATTCAAGGAAGTTCAGTGGGGCAGAATAAACAATACCATGAATACAACTGTAAGATGTCTTTTATAATAACCATATTGTTATGATGCACCAATCAATCAGGGTGTTTATCTGATTTAGGACTAGCATTCTATTTGAATCCTGTCCTAAATCAAGTTTTCACACTGTGTCTGACTTAAAAGTAAATAAATAATAAGTAATAATAATAAGTAAATAAATAAAAGGCAGAAAAATATGGCTTTGTGTGCTGCATCAACCAGTAACTATTCAAAGGGAAGACAAGATCATGTATATTTATCTTTATTTACCTCCTATTCTTCTACCTTGCTTCTACTTATCTACCCAACCTTCCATCTATCTGTGTAAAGCATTATGTTCCCTTTTTAGAATTCAC
>JANHFP010006374.1:0-13657 GCA_032468135.1 Calamaria suluensis
AGTGTCTGATTTTGTGGAGTTTAAACATGTAAAGAATGAATATGTAAGTTTACTTGTGGGGAAAAAGGCAAATGTAGGGCAGAAAATATAAGCTGAGGTTATCTAAATTCTTGTAGGAACTTATGAAAGTAGGATTCTATATGCTGGAGATAGTCAGGTGTTACATTACAGTGAAAAGTAATTTATTTACTTGATATGAAATGATAGATGAGTGAGAAATAAGTTATTAGACTATTCAGGTATCCAAAACGAATGAAACAGTCACTGCTTGATGAGAAAAATGTTTCTTTTAAATAAATATGTCTATATATCCAAAAGGCAAAATTATATATTTATCTCTCCATCCATCCATGAATTGATTGTTTATGATGGAAAAAAATCAGTGGA
The DNA here is from genome assembly GCA_032468135.1 of Calamaria suluensis. Lineage (NCBI taxonomy): Eukaryota > Metazoa > Chordata > Lepidosauria > Squamata > Calamariidae > Calamaria > Calamaria suluensis. The sequence goes on from JANHFP010006374.1 coordinate 388, forward strand.
GAATAGATAGGTGACATAAGAGCTAATTTGGTTTAGTGGTTAAGGCACTTGCTTAGAAACTAGGAAACAATTGATTGAATCCTCCCTTAGTCACAAAGCTGTTGGATGACATTGACTTAATACCTCTCACTTTTTATTAGTTCTAGAAGATAAACTACTTCCAAAACCTTACCAATAAAAAGCTAGTAAGAGTTCTGCTAGTCATGAGAAGTCAATGATGAAAGAATCATGCCTCTCAGCCCCACTCCAATAAAAAGGAGACCAGGAATTTTAAATATAGGACATTTCTTTTTTTTTCTAGAATCAAAAAGGATCTTGGGAAAAAATAAATAGAAAGTGGAAATCCTTGTCCTATAACAGTGGTTCCCAAACTTTTTCAATCTACTCCCCCCCTTGGTGCTACAAACTCATTCTCAGTGCCCTCCATTCCCTACCGGTTCTGTGGGCATGGCTTAGGGAGGTGTCCTGTCCCTGAGTGGGCATGGCCAACTTGATGTCATTCAAAGCCATGCCCATTCAGTCACAGGACCCCCTGCTACCAAGCCACGCCCACAGAACCCAGTAGAGAAATTTCTTAGATTTTTGAGAAACTCCAAAAGTAATGCTGAACAAGTACAAAAAGTATGCTGTAACTTGACCTGGAAATCCAGGGTTTTGGGTTTTTTTAAAGTTATGTTTTTAGCTGTCTGGACTCATTTTTATTTTTAGGGAGGGGTTCCCAAACTTTATCCAAAGTCCAACCCCTATTTTTCCTAATGAAGTCCACACAACAACCCTGCTTAGTAGGCCAACATCAGAAACCTCTTAGCGCTCCCTACTGTCCCCTTGCCTCTTAGTGCTTCCCTGCTGTCCCCCCGCCTCTTTGAGTGCCTCTAAGTCATCCCACCCCCAGGAGGTGGTACCACCCACTTTGGGAACCACTGTCTTATATGGAAAAATATTAGAAGAAAGAATTGGAAAAAAAGGTGTGGAAGCTGCTTGGAACTGAATGAAAATAATTGTGTCACAGGACATATCACAATGTATTGTGACTTTTTGCCTTTGTGGAGCCAGGATGGGTGTGGCCTGTGAGTGGCACATCTGGACTGCAGGCTACAGTTTGACAGGCCTGGTGTAAATGATCTAACTAGAGAAATGTTCTAGGTCTGATTGTTCTTTGCTTATTTAGCAAGTTTTAAAAGAACATCATTTCATAGCACTAAACATATTGGACACTACTCTGGTGGAACGGACATGCGAAGCAACAACAAGCAACAATTTGGAAGGTCAGCATAGTTATATGCTAGGACTTTCTCTTAAAAGAAGATATTGGGTTTAGAGAAGAGTCTTTTCCATTTAATCTGTTTTACACAGCCTTACAAAAATATATTTTTATTTTTGTAAGGCTGTGTAAAACAGATTAAATGGAAAATACTCTTCTCTAAACCTAATCTCTTCTTTTAAGAGAAAGTCCTAAAAGACTTTTAGGTTTATTGTTAAAAGATGAAAGGGGTTTGTGTATAATAAAAATTGAATACTTACATAAAACAATTGCACTGTAAGTTAAAAACATAGGCTGTAAACCTGACTATTTAATACATGTATTATATGCGAATAAGAATGTGATGACTTGGGGAACATGACTGTGTGGATAATTTTATATACATATGTTGCCATGGTGTTAGTTGAGAACTCAAACGATTTGCGGGAAAATTGAATAGAGATTTTTTGTTGGAATATAAAGTACAGATCGAAAAGAAAAGTGTCAAAGCCCAAAGTGACTGCTTTTGTTGATGTGAGTCAACAAAATATGACCATTGCAAGTCATAAATACATTGAAAAACTGGAGAAAGTAAATGGATTTTATTTTACTATGATAGACTATGTCCTAAAGGTTACTGGAAAATATTAAAATGTGCAAATAGAAAATATTAGACAAGCTACAGTCTTTTATAGGGAATTTGTGTTTGCTGGGAAAAAAGGGCTAAGCTTCAATGTCAGTATATTCTCTCCCTCTCCCTCTCCCTCTCCCTCTCTCCCTCCCTCTCTCTCTCTCTCTCTCGCCCGCTAGCTAGCTAGCTATTTATTTTTCATCCACTTTATTATTAGGAAATCAGAATTGTGTGCAGGAATTGTGTAACATCCTAAGAAAAAGATTTGCTTAATCACCTTATGATTCACTTTAAAAAGGTTTAAAATTCAGCTCACGCAGGGTTGTGTTGGGGTCGCCTCGTTTTGCTCCCAAGTATTAGCCTGCTTTCTGCGTGGATGTGTGGTGGTGGTATCTTGTGTAGCCTTCGTGAGAGTGGGTTTGGTGTCATTCCTCATTACACCGCTTGCATCTTCAAAGTCCAACTTCCATTTCCATAGATTGTCAGAGGGAATACTTTGGCTTGCAAGAATCTGACCTTTTGGCTTCTCCATGGAAAGATTCAAATATGGATGGAAGGAAGGTCAGACAGAAGGGAAGGCAGAGAGGGAGAAAAGGAAAGGGGAGGAGAGGAGAGGAAAGCTGAAGGGAGGGGAGGAAAGGGAAGGCGAGAGGAGGAGAAAAAGTTGAGAAAACCAGATTTGTTATTAGCTTGGCATTAATATCATTCAAGGATTTTATGTTGTAAAAGATGCTGAGAGCTGAAGTTTTTTTTAATTCTTTGTTATTTTATATGCATTTCCATTTGCAGATGTTAGACATGATTAAGAAAAACAAATATCAACTTTTGCATAGGTAAGGGCTCATCTATTCAGCTGAATTTAGTCAACAGGAGGATAAATCAAATACAGGATTATAAAATGCCAATTATGTGTACATAAGAAGTTGTCAACATCTAGAATTTGCATAAGAAGCTATCCAGAAGCTGTATTCAAAAGATGTTTGCAGGGGGAAAAAAACTTAAAAATGAACTGTATTGCTTCCAATTTTCAAAGAATATAGATATCTAAGAGCAAAACAATGTGTGACAGGTTTTTTTTTAAATATACTTTATTATTTTAAAAATAATATAAAAAGATATATAGTTTTCTAATGCAGCAACTTAAGAAGGCATTTCATTCTTTAATGACTCATCACAGTGTACGTTTATGCATGTATATTCAGAAGTAAGTTTCAATGAGTTTATTTTATGGTAACTATGAATGCAATTGTGGCATCCTTTAAAAGCTTAATCATAAATAACCGGGCATAGATCTGTAGCCTTAAACATACATAAACTTTGAAGTAATACAGTGAATTTTTCTTCTGCATTTCCCAAGATTACAATCTTCAGGAAAGTCTCATTGCACAATAAAAAACAAATTTCCAACTTCAGAATTTATTGATTTTGCAGTTTGGGGAAAATGCAATTGCGTATATTTATAAGGATTCCTGAGACAAGAAATGTAACCTGAGCAAAGAGTGTGAAGCAAGTTTATAACTGTAACAGGAAAGAACAGCCAACTAATGACACTCTATAATGAGAACAAGCGTGCCATGCATCCATTCCTAACAATAAGGCAAAAAAGGGCAAAACAACAACAACCCCAAACCTATATAGAAAGCCAAAGATAAAATATTTAATTATCTACCTGTGCACTAGTGCTCCTTGTGGTCAATAGGTTATGATGGGCTGAAAATTCAGTGCCTAAGAAGTAATATTTTCAACATTGCTTTTCATTGGATCATGTTTCCTCCTATAATTTCCATCTTTTCTAAGGTTTTTATATCTCAGAACAAAGGCTTAGTGAATGCATTGCCAGAAACTTCTTAGACTCAGTATTTCCATTCAATGAATCCCTCTAGCATTTCTCACATAGTAATATACAGTATACTAGTAATCTGTGTACTTTATCTTGCACGTCACCTTCGTTACTGAAAGTTGATATATTCTTAATTGTCTTCAAATGAAACTGTTGACTACGGTCCATCTATCTGTCCCATAACAGTTTAAGCAGACTTACAATCTCTTGGCACTTGTGCTACAGATTCTCTGTCTCAGATTATTGACTACCTATTGACAAAGAATTGACAGGTTGATAGACAAAAAGCAGCCACAAAATAAATCATTAATCCCACATCTACATCTGATTGTCCCTTATGATTAGTTATGGTAGTTGTTTGTGGGGTACTGAAATACAATATCATTTAAAACCTATTTCCAATATTCAACTCATAAAACGTAATGTTTGAAGATTTGGAGGAACATTTAAATTTGTTATTCCAGAGTACTGGGTAATTTTAATTAACACTTGCTGTATTTTCCTATCAATCCCTTTCTTATTATTACATCACAAATATGTACCACTATGTTCACATTTCCTACAGTTTTCTGAATCACTTGTTTCAAAATTTAGAAGAGATATTAATAAAAATAAACATAAATGATTCTAATCGTATATGCAACGCCAAAAACACAAAATATGACTGTTAATATGTCACATTCATTATGATTGTATCAAAAATGTTATTTTGCAGTGAATTTTATATGTACATCTGTTAGAAACGTGACATGAGAAGGATGTAAATTGGGGCCTGGAATTGCTTTGCTTTGCAAAATGTTAATTCACATGTAATGCCTTGATAAGACTACATTGAAGTACTGTATCTAGTTTTGGTCATCACAATACAAAAGAAAAATATGGTGAGAGTCTGCAAAGAGTGCAGAGAAGAGCAACAAAGATGATTAGGGGGCTGGAGGCTAAAACATATGAACAGTTGCAGGAATCAGCCATGTTGACTCTAATGAAAATAAGAACAAGGGTGATATGATAGCAGTTTTCCAATATTTCAGGGGCTGCCACAAAGAAAAGGGAAATCAGCTTATTTTCCAGAATGCAAGACAAGAAGCAATGAATTGAAACTACCGAATGAGAGAAGGAACCAATGACTAAGGAAAAAAATTTCAACAATGAGAAGAATTGCCTTCAGAAGTTATGGGTGCTCTGTCACTGGGAGCTTTTAAGAAGAAACTGGACAGTCATTTATCTGAAATGGTATAGGATCTCCTGCTTGAGCAGTGCTGTGGCCCACCAGCAGCCCACAGACAGTGAAGAGGCTGGGCAGGAACATGGACTAGTCCTGGAGTCTGGGGAAGACTCAGACAAGGCTTCTGTGTTGAAGGCATAGATAGGACAGGGCCATCTTGGAGTTATGTGCGGACTCCAGAGACTCCAGAGGGGCACATGAACAGGAGCAGCCTGTTCCTAGTGCATGCATGAACAGAGCTGCCAGAAGTCAAGAGCAGCTAAAACAAAAGGAACGACTCAGAAGTAAGGCCAGGAGATGATTGGCCCTCCCATAAGATTTAAAAGAGAAGCAAAGTTACTTGGGCCATTTGCAAGAAATCAATATTGTTAACTCTGTTTCCAGTTGGCATCTCTGTGTGATTCTAGACTCCATGGGGCTTTGGCAAGTAAGGCCTTTGGCACTTGTCAAGGGAAAAAAAGGTTGGTGATTATCCCAAAGGACTTCTCCCGAAGGACTTTTTTGCAACAATTTGGGACTCAGCTGGGAATGAACATAATTCTTAGCTGTTACAATAAAAGAGGTTTTTGGGACCAATTGTGTGTTTTAATGACTCAGGAAGCCTAGATCACAACAAACAGGGGGTTGGACTAGAAGACTTCCAAGGTCCCTTCCAAGTCTATTATTCTGTTCTATTCATATATTGCAGAATACATAAGAATCTAAAGCAGAATTAGGGAATCACTAATGATGAGCTTTCAGCTCCCAGAAAACAAAAGAATGGGTGGGATGGGAAAGTCAGTGCACATGAACCAACAGTCAGTTTAGAAAGAGGGTAAAAACTTCTTATACTGTTAAATATATTTATTAGCATAAAAATTGTATCTAGATGAGAGCCAGTTTGGTGTAATGGTTTATGCCTGATGCTAGACCATGAGTCCTTGTCCTGCCTGAACAGAAAAAAGAAAAAAGCAGATGTTGCTTTAAACAACTGGTATAGATTGCATTTTAGTCAGCATAGAGAATACATAAACCTTTTTTCAAGTCCCTAGCATGGTGGAAAAGATATCTGGGCAAATCTTACAGATTTAATATGAAAACAGAACCAGAATATTTGAATTGTCCTTTAATAGCATCTTTACCTTTACAGCATGTTCTAGAACTAAAAAAAATCTAACAACTAGATTTTTTTAAAGATATCACCTAGCAACCAGGGAGAATCAAGACATCCATTTTTCACTGGATTGTTCTAATTTCGGAAATGGTTTTATATTTTCTATTTGTGTTTGTGTAACATAAAGTGTGCAGCTTATCAACCTGTGGAAACTACTATGTTTGCTTTTTTATCTGTTTAATTTGTTTCTATATTTTGGAATCAATAAAAATCCTTCAAGTTGTTAATTTTTCAGATTCTGGCTAATAATACACATGTGGAAAATAATGGTCTTCGATTATATTCTAGTAATTTTGATTATCATTTAGTAATGCTGACTAGGATTGTTGCAAACTGTAGTTAATGAGAGGTAGGTATAGTTCTTATTTGTTCTAGAAGGATAAGTATTCTATCGTGGCTGTTGAACATAGCATCTATTTTTACCTGATTTTACACTGTCCTGTCCTGCAACAGTAAAAATATCAGCATATAACGTTCATTGCAGCAGGCAAAAAGCCATTAATGAGATAGATTAGGTCAACAGCTACAAATGGAAGGTAATGGGTATTATTGAGGCATGAAAAACTATTCTGAAAGTCAGAAAGGAATTGTCTTGTTAAAAGTTGGATACTGTAATATATTTGCAACTCAAAAACTAGAGTGGAAATCAACATATAAATGCAGAAAATGATAAAATTGTTGAATGGAGGTCCTGTCAGGTGCAAAAGACCAGGTCCACATATGAAGATTAAATGTAATTAATTTATTGCTAAAAGCTATGCACAAGAATCTTCTCAACTAACAGCACCTGGTTAGAGTTAGATAAGACCCAATAGCAGTCAAGGAAGATAGACTTTGTTTATAGCTATGTGCTATTTCTAGGCTGATCCTTCTTTTCATCACTTCCTCTGATTCTGCCAGTACTACTTCTATGTCCTGACAAAAACATAAACATGTGTTCATCCATTTATTTTGTTAAACACTGGAATTTTTTTCATCCTTATTTTATTAGGATGGTATATACATCCAAGAATGTATCTTCTGAGTCAAAATTTCTCAACTTGGAAACTTTAAGATGTGTACAATTGAACTGTCAGAATTTCACACACAGTTTAAAATTGCCAAGGTTAGGAAACAATAGTCTGTAAATAGTAAATATTTCATGTGTTTCTCAACATATAATAAACCAAGAAATGGAGCTTTTAAGAATGTAATTTTAGTAAATAGTTTTAAAAAATAATAATATTAATACCAGCCTGCAATGGCGCAGTGGTTAGACTGCAGTACTGCAGGCTATTTCTGCTGACTGACTGCAATTTGGCAGTTCAAATTTCACCAGGCTCAAGGTTGACTCAGCATTCCGGATATCCCTCCAAGGTTGATAGAATGAGGATCCAAATTGTTGTCTCTGTAAAACCACTTTGAGAGGGCTGTAAAACACTGTGAACCAGTATATAAGTCTAAGTGCTATTCCTATCATGACAGATATGCAATGCTATCTGATCAATTGACATACAGAAAATAACTTCTGATTTCCTATTGATTCTGCAAAAACCGCATTATAATTTTGAGGTTGAAAGATGATGAATTTAGAGTTTCCGGTATAGAAACTAGATATGCCATAAGAAGTGGGGATCACATTGTGTCAGACATGGATGGACAAACAGTGAATTGTAGTTGGCAGAATTACAGTGAATTGTAATTCCTTCTGGAAAAAGGAGAGATTGTGAGATCTCCTGCTTGGATTTCATACAGCTGCTCCTTGGAAGTAGACCATAGAACTGAGATTTTTTTAGTTGACTCATGAATTGAGTTGCTGAAAGTCAATGTATTTTAATTCTTCATTCTTCTTATATAGAAATAAGGCTTGCACAAGCCTCATTTCTTAACCATCTTCATAAGAAATTAATTTACAGATAAAGATAGATTTTCCTGAACAACTGGATAAGAAAATTCTACTTGGTAAATTATTTGTTTTCTGAATTACAGTGGAATAATAAAAAGAAGCTTTTTAAGACTTAATAACTCTTTAGGCAAAAAAGCTTAACAATGAGTCAATTTAAGACTGTTTAAAATGAATAAATGGAACAGGTTTTTTTAAAAAAATATTTTGTAGTAAATGTGCTTTGAAGAAATTGAAATTAAATTTGCAAAACAGGCAAGATACCTGTGAAGATGTATAAAGTGACATCTTTCTAGATAAAATAAATGAGTATCTAAAGAAGCAAACTTTACCAAGTAATACTGATGAAGCAAGGTAGATTATGAACAGATATATAAAAGAAAATTCTAAAGTTATAAACATGATGAATTTTATCTCTCAGGGGCAAAAGATGCCATGGAGTTTAAAGAGGTCAGCATACATTAATACCTAAAAGCAACAAGATTTAATTCTAACAAGATACTTTAGGCTGACCTCATTCATGAATAATGCTTATAGGTTTTTTGCAATCATCATACCTGATAGACTGAAAATACCCAACATTCAGTATGAGCTGTGAAGAGTTTACAACTGGACTGTGGAAATGGCCGGCAAGCACACACTTTCATGTGCATAATGTCTTGTGTGACCAATGGACAAGTGTATGTGTGTGCATTCCATTTAAGTGAATGGCAGGCACACGTGCATCCCACTCACACAAATGGAACTGTGCATATGAGCACTTGCTGGCCACTCATGCGGAATTGTCATGCCTCTGTCAGCGTCCGACTTGGAAGACAAAGAGGAACACCTGGCAGAGAGCAGTGTGGTAGAGACAGGAGCTGCGGTCGAAGATGGGGAAGAACAGGGCCAGGCTGGACCAAATGGGGTAGAAGCAGATCCAGAGAGGAGTTCAGAGGAGGAACTAAGATCTCCTCCTCCTCATCTGTGCCAACGAAAAAGAGAAAAGAGGGTCTTGCAAAAGGGACTACTCAGGAGGAAGTGAATAATAGGACTCAGCTGTGCAGATGACTTTAAAAGCAGGCATTTGGGAAACGCTGAGTTGCTGGAGTCAAAGCTGATTTCTTTGTAGCTTATCCATGAATTGATGCCTCTGATATTCATGAGCAAGTTTGGAATGCCTTAGCAGCTGAGGAATGTGTGTTATCTCTTAAGAACTGTAAAAAACCTGGACTACAGCCAGTTTAGTTTTAACCTAAGCATCTCTTCTCTTTACATCTGGAGGGAGTCATTCTTGTTGGAGAACTGTGGGGGAACATTGGATTTGAATAAAGTTTGTTTGTTGATAATTTGAGAGCATTCTTGCTCTCAAGAGCATTCTTGCTCTTGACATGCTGGGTCATCACAGGAACCCGCCCAGTGGTTTGCAAAGCTGAAAACATTGGTGAACTCTAAATTATTGTTTTCATACCCAATAATTACAAGTAATTTTTACCAAGAGATTATTGTGTGCATCCAAATGGGAATTATCCACAATGGTGGATTGGTTGTTGAAGATGAAACTAGATTAAATTGACCTTTTTGATCAGAAAAGTCTGAATACTTACAAACTTTTTAATGAAACAGAAAAAATGAACTTTTGATTTATGGCTTTGATAATTAAACAGAATAGGTTATAAAGGAAGAGGGCTAATGTGTAAATCTAGAATAAGTGATAAATTTATAATTGTCCTTTTAAATGTTACAAATAAATTAGAAGCTACCTCTTTCTATTTTTTTAATTTTATTTTTATTTTTTTTTCTTTCTGATACCCTTTGTTTTCTTCTTGACTTCTTTCTTTCTCTTTTACCTATTTATATTATTTTGTATTCATTTTTATTTTAAAAAATATTTTATACAATATTCATATATCTATAATATAATATATATATATACATCTACATTTACATCTACATACATAAGATTATGAAAGATTATGTATAATCATAGTAAAAGATTATGAATTGGGAATTGCATCTCCTTTTGCCACTCAAAAGACAGAACTCAAGATGACTGTCATACTTCTGTCAGCATCCAATTTGGAGGATGAGGAGGAAGAGTCCGCAGACAGCAGTGCGGGAGAGCTGCGGATGAGGAAGAGGAAGAGCAGACCCAAGCTGGGCTGAGTGGGCTAGGGACAGAACAAAGGAGGAGGAGTTCAGAGAATGAACTGGGATCAGCTCCCCCACCTGATCCATGGCAGAGACACAGCAACAAGAGAGCTTTGGAAAAAGGCCTACTCAGGAGGAAGTGAGGAATGGAACACAGTGAAACAGAGGCTTTAAAACTAGTCAGTTTTGTAGAACTAATCGCTGGAGTCAAAGGCTGATTTTCAATGTAGCTGCTTGGTAACTCTTTGCTTCTGAGATTCTGGATTTTTGTTGTGAGATACCTCGTCAAGCTTGGACAGTGTTATCACTTCCTAATTGTGAGTAATTTGGACTGCGGCCAGAGTCTGTGCCTAATCGTGGCGTATTTTTGTTTTGCTTCTGAGGAAAAAGTCAGCATTGCTGGACAATTATTTTAATGAGCATTTGGTTTGGAAATAAATATTGTTTTCCTTTGATGCATTGTCTTTCTGTTTCTGCATCAAACTGGGTCATCACAATGACTGTTGGTAGTTTGGCATCACTCTTTCTTCAAGTCATTGTCAGACAATAATGGTTGAGTAAAGGTTGTTACATCAGTCATCCTCTTCTGTTTTGTAAGTCAGTGAGTTTTTAACCAGCAGGTATCTTCCTTCTGTGTAACCAAGTGTCAGTCTGGATTTCATTCATATTTCTCTCTATGGGGAAAAATTGATTTTTTTAATAAAGCTTTCCTCTGTCTTTCTAAAAAATAGAGATAAAAGAATAACTCATCTTTCTGTACTATATTGGCTGGATTCACACAACAAATTAGATTTGGATAAAATTGGATTCAGTGGCTTATGATTCAGCACATTATTGGATGAGTCCATACCCAACAATGCTAACTTATAAAGAAAGATAAAAATAGCTACGATATTGTAGGTCTTACCTTGTAAGATAGATGACAGAGCTGAAAAGTTTGCAAAGGCAACCACTACACAATTCATCTATTTCATTAGCTATGTCAATGTTACTTATATGGCAGTAACATAACATACATACAGTAGTGAACAAAATTGTGGAAACCTTTTGGGAAAATACACTTTTGGGAAAGTGTATTTTCTAAAATTAGCTAATAATACCATTTTTGGGGGGAGTAGTGCCATAAAATTATATATCAATGGAAACATAATTTAATCAAATATGTAATACAATAACTTTTATGAAGGATTTGCTATTAGAATAGCAGTTACAGTATGAGGACAAAAAGTGAAACATGTGAAAAAAATGAGATATACAAAAATTATCACAATAGAAAAAGCAAGATATTCAGAAATTATCATCATGTCACTTAATACTTAATTGGGTAACTTTTAGCATGAATGGCCTTACAACATCTTCCCTTGAAGTGAACCTTGAAGTCTTTTAGTTCTGTAGATGTTATCATGTGAAACCATTATTGAATAATTGCTTCTATTAAATGGGTTTTATTGGTGGGTCACTTCTGACTAACAAGTTATTTTAGTCTGCTCCATATATTTTCAATTGGGTTAAGGCTTGGGCTATTCCCAAGCCATTCCAGCAGGAGAATATGATTATCTTGAAACTTCCCCCCAAAAGTGGTGTTAATAGCCATCAAACCTCAAAAATACATGTTTCCCAAAACATTTCCACAGTTTTGGCCACTACTATACTAAACGCTCATTAAGGACTGAATTATAATTTTAAAAATGTTGAATTGTCATTTTCCCATTTGAAGGTCCCTTGGCTTGCATACAGGAACTGATAATAGAGACCCTTCATGTATTAACATATTTTGGCATGTTGTATGAAACATGCCACATGTTGTTCTGCAAAATAGTACATTTGTTTGGACTTGTATGTTTGATGTGACCCTAGCATGTGGCTCAGAACAGCATATGATCACTGATATATCTAACTCTGATATAACATATCTCAGTTATAACAATTTGTAACAGGATGAAAGAGCTACATGAGATGGCACCTTACAAGAATAGCTGCCTCCCTGCTAAAGAGAGAACTTAGAAATAAAGAGAAATTTTCTGGCAGTTAGAGTAATTAATCAGTGGAACAACTTGCCGCCAGAAGTTGTGAATGCTCCAACACTGAAAAGTTTAAGAAGATGTTGGATAATCATTTGTCTGAAGTGGTGTATGTTTTCCTGCCTGGGCAGGGGGTTGGACTAGAAGACCTCCAAGGTCCCTTCCAACTCTATTCTATATTCTAGTAACTAAATAAGAATATATTATTTAACACTAGAGAAAGTAAAATAGATGGCTCACTAGAGCTACAGTTTACATATTTTGGACATGTGATGCAAACCCAAGAGTTTTGGAGGGGGGGGAACTGTTGAAAAATTAAAGACAACAGAAAAAAGGGTGATAGAAGACAGGTTGGCTATATAGAATACTGTGATATGAGTTTACAAGAACTAACTATACATTGTCCAACACTGACAGATAATCCTGGAAAACTGTTGCCCACAAGGTCACAAAGAGTTGGAAGCAATAAAATTACTGAACCACAACAAGAACACCCTTTATTAGCATGCTATATGAACTTAGCTATAGTGAACAACATCAATTAGCCCATGCTTTAAAAGGGACACATTAAATTATTACTGGCCCATTTCATTTTTATTTTACATTTTTGTCATGTATAAAATAACCAATAAAGTCCAGACTGAAATATGCTTTAAGATTGGATATTTGACAAAAATAGAAAATGCCAAAAAATTGGATGACTAATTTTTTGCACCAGTTTTTGTTTTGCTTTATTTTCAAAGGATTAAGTAGCATCACTAATTCATGCAACCCAATGACAGCTGTCATTTCTGCTTGAAAACTGTCACACAAAGATGATTGCATTTGTAAAAGTTATACTTTCTAAACTGCATTTAGTTGAATAAAACAATTATTGATGATAAGTGCATATATAATGATAGATCTAAGCTTTTCTTTTAATATTTTTTGAAATGAGGAATATCTGGGAAAAAAAATCATAGCCTGAAGTTTTTTTGGATCTTGATGATTTTATCAGTATACATAAACACAGATACAATACTTACACTGTATATATGTTGGGGTGTGTGTGTATCTATAACTATATATCTATATTCTCTCTCTCTCTCTCTCTCTCTCTCTCTCTCTCTCTCTCTCTCTCTCTCTCTCTCTCTCTCTCTCTCTCTCTC
>JANHFP010006377.1:27783-53210 GCA_032468135.1 Calamaria suluensis
AAGAAATTTAATACTTTATACCTTAATAGTAGAGAGAAGCTTATTTGTTTAGCTATTATTATATAAGATTGTAATTAAGAAAAAATTAAAAGTTGTAGAAATGGACAGGGCAATAGTAGAAATAAAGAATAAGAGAAAGTTTTATGTTTTTGGAACGCGAAATAATTACATTGATGGTTAATAGTGTATTAAGAGAAACGATGATGAAGACAATATGAATACTTTAAGCATTTTGTATGAATACTATAATATCAGGGATTATAAGGTAATATAGTATTATCATTATAGTATTATTTGTTAACGTAGTATATTATGTACACTCAGATATCAGTCTGTCTGCTTAAGCGTGGAAATATACCTTTCCCCTTTCTTCTTTTCCCTTTTCCTATCCTTTGAAAATTAATAAAATTCTTTAAATAAAAGAAAAAAGAAACTAACCCAATGGTGAAATGCTATTGGTTCTCACTGGTTCAGGTGAACCGGTAGCAGTGGTTGTGTGTGGTTTGGTGTACCGGTAGCAATGGCAACATAAGACGCCACCCACCTCCCAGATGTCGTTACTTTCTGGTTTAAACCATATGAAAAGTAACCTGTATTTGACCCACTGTGCATGTGCAGAAGGCTTTGCAGATGAAAATCATATGTGACACATGCACATATTTCCGATAAGGTAAATAGATTTTACCCTTGAACTAATCCTATCAATTTATTTTGCTCAAAATGAAATAGTCAACAACTTCCATCATGTATCCATTCTTATCACGGTTAAAATATAAAGTAGCGGCTACAAAAATACAAATTAGCCAAAATATAGCTCTTCAGAATTTTGAAACAGCTGCAGTTTCTGAGAATATTAAGGTAACTGCCTTGAAGGCTTTTTCCAGCTATGGACAGAGACAAAGTGCTTGCTGGGATGGCCAATGAAGTGACTCTACCTGCCCACAGGTGTCTGCAAAGGCAACCTGAGAAAGCCTCATATTCTCAGTTTTCCAGATAGTGTGGCTGCTCCAGCACTTTGAGATAGGACATTCCATTCATACCATCATACTCCACAAAGGATTCCTACAAATGTTTTTGTTAGGTCTATAATGCATATGCTTTGTTTCAAAGTATGTGCTGCTATGTACAAAATAGTACATGTGGAGTCATTTACAAGCACATTCTAGGGAATCACTTTACTTTATGGTAATGAGGCTGTAAAAGTAGACTTTATACAACACATCTTGTATTTGTGAAATAGGTATTCTTGTACCTATGTCAGCAGTATAACATGTATAAGTAGCACTATCTGGAAATAATAGTAATGAACTAGTTTTGAATATTGGAGAAATAAAATTGTAAGAACACAAGATCAGAAAGTAGTTACAGGGAGTAGTAAAAGGGAAGATTTAAAAATACGAAAGCACCATTTCTGCAGAAAAAAATATTGTTTTACAAGTATAATTCATACTACGTTATGATTTCACAGTTGTGTAACACTTTCCATTTGCAATAACTTTGAATTAGGCACTGTCAAACATATGCCCTGAGCAAGCAAAAGTATTGATTCGGTCAAAAACACTCTTTCTATAGTTTCTTACTAGGAACAGTTTTATCAAGTCTGCTAACCTCATATGAGGTTATTCATGTTGCTGCATTGTGTTCTGCAGCCATCAGCATCTTGTGTCAAAACCTTGTCAGCACCATGTATAATTTTGCAAAATTCCCTAAACCTAAAAGTTGTATTATTAGTATTTAGGCTGTATAAAATTGAGATACTCAGAAATAGTGGGTCAGGGGGTCTGACCGGTATAAATGCAGAATTATGCTTTCAACACATACTCCAGATCCTTTTCTGCTGCTTAGTTGTAGCAGAGAAAGTACTTGCTGGTTCAATTTGCTTTCAGTTTTTTCCTTTGCAAACTTACGGAATTAGAAAGTCACCTTGTCATTTTTGTTGCTATAATAATTCTTGCAAAATATAAAATGCTATGTTTCTAGTGTTCCTCTAAGCCACTCTGACTCCTGTCAGTCAGACTTTCAGCTTGAAAAAGCATCAGGCCATCAACATGTCACTGTGTTAAAAGCCTGGCAATTTTGGGTACTTAAGAGTTTCCTTTGGAAACAATAGAAGTATTATTTTCAAAGGAAACTAAAAGCTTGGCATATGGTTAAGGTCCTCCTTTCAAATTGATATGTTGAGACTCATAATGATGAATTTTAGAGTGCTGGTACTATTTTCTTGCCTTCCATCATGTGAAATAGACCGACCCGGTTTTTTGGAGGGAGGGGGACGAGATGGTAAAGATCTTGCAGAGATAAGATGCTGATCTAACAGACTTAGTTTATGTACAGAATGGAAGGAATACATTATCCACTTTTTTTCCAGAAAATTGAGAGGTGTTTTTTTAAAAAACAAAAACAAAAAATGTTCACCTTCTTCTTAATGTATAAGTATAGTTTGTAGAGACATTTGTCTGAACTCTCACTTCTAAATTAATGTAGGCCTGCTACATAATACTTTCCATAATTTGCCAAAAAGCAAGAAATACCGTGATAGTACACCCCCACTCTCACAATCGCATCATAGCTGTTCCCAGATATGATTATATACCCTGTCACTTTTTTAGCTACTGCCAGAGTCATAGTATCTGAGTGCTGCATGAGATTCATTTTCTAATGAAGCAGAGCACATTCAGTATTACAAGAGGCACTTGAAAAGGAACATCTTTACAACTTCTACATTTTAAAAGTAATTGATTTTTTTCCCCTGGGAAGTAACACACAACTGTTAACCGAAACCACTTATCTGACAAAAACTGTCTGGTTTTTTTTTTTTTATCTCCTCTTCTTAGATATTAACATGTCCTAATTATTTGGTCCAGTTCATCCATTAAAATGCTTATTATGAGATAACAGAAAGTAGTTCTGGACTCTAGCCTGATCAGTAAAAGCAGCCTTCAGGTTCCCTGCCACTTGACCCTTAGTAACTGCAGGAGAAAAAGAAGAGTGGATCACTAAAATAATCCACACTTAAGCAAGGCTGATCAAACCAGAATGGGAAGCTCATAGCTTTGAGAGAACAAGCGTCAAGACACTTCTTTATTTTTAGAAGTTAAAGCAGTAACACTAATTTAATGTGGTGTAACTATGGTATCAAACCCACTTTCTCCTTTGCAGGGGTGAAATCCACCAGGTTCTGACATGTTCTGGAGAACCGGTAGCAGAAATTTTGAGCAGTGAAGAACCAGTAGTAGAAATTTTTAGTAGAGAGAACCCACAAATACTACCTCTGGCTAGCCCTGAGTGGGGTGGGAATGGAGATTTTGCAATATCCTTCCCCTGGAATGGGGAGGAAATTGAGATTTTGCAATATTCTTCTCCCAGCAGTGGGCTGGGAATAGATATTTTGCAATATCCTTCCCCTGCCATACCCACCAAGCCTCACCCACTAAGCCATGCCCACAGAACAGCTATTAAAAAATGGATTTCACCACTACTCCTTTGCCATAAGAATTCTGTTGGATCAAGTCAAGCTTTCAGGTAATTCAGCATATGTAAGTATGAGATCCAGTTGTAATTACTACTCATTTACTACCGTTTGAACAGGCGCTGAATCGGTGGCTCTTAAATGACAACTGCCTGCATAACTTGTACATTTTTATACTGATATGTTCAATTTTATTGACTTAAGGAAAGCAGCAATATTTTAATTTCATTAGTATAGGCTTGTCCTTTTTTGTTCACTGCCACTGGGCATTGTTGTGTCCTGTAAACCTACCTAATCTAGAAAATTCAGAAAGTCCCATATGAAGACTTGACAACCTGAACAGCCAAACACATTGAACCAGGTATTCTTGCATATATTCATAAGAACAGGCTTCAGAAGTATTAGCACACGTGTGTTCATATTGGAAATTGTTATGTTATGACCAAAGGGGAATGGAATATTTAAAAAGTATTTTATAAGCTCTTTGTGAAATACCTGTAAATTTCAAATCACTGTTAGTTTCCCATTCCATTAACCTATGCAGAGATAATTTCAGCTGAGTGTTTTTGTACTGTTCAAAGTATTTTATTGTGTGCATGTAGGAAACCATTCTCCCTATTATTTTCATTTGGCTTCTTCAGAACTATTTGAATAAATTCCTCCCCTGTGGCCACTTCTATATTACTTGGAGTTGGTTGCAAACTCTTATACACAAGGGGTTACTAGTTTTCCATAATATAATTCTGAGTACATTTTAATGCACTTCTTGCCCTTTTTTCCCCATTTATTTCTCTCTCTTTTGTTAGATTACAAATAAATACTGTTTTTACATTCAAAGTAAATGAAAAATTATGCTACAGATCATAAAAGCCACTGCTATGCTTTCATATTTTATGTTGATATAATAAAAACTGTGTGCACACACAAATACACATTCAAGCTTCTGATTGCACATCAATCTAGTAAGATTTTTTTTCTTCTGAAAATGGAGATGCTCTTCCTTTGCATCCATTTATTTAGACACAATTTTATGTACAAAAAAAAGGGAAGGAAAAAATTGACTTGCCAGAAATGACAGTAAAAGTTGCTCTACCAGTTAAACAAAGATCTGGATTAATTCTATGCAAATTATATGGTTTCATGTAAAACAAAAAAGGAATAAAAATTGGACTAATTGTCAAGCAGCAATATACTCTGTAACTTTTAAGGAGTTAGATGCTATAAACATGGTTTAAAAATATAATGTCATTAATTTAAGGATTAGGTAATTTATTCTAGATTCCTTAGGCCATTATACAGATCATCAGTTCACAAGGCATTTTCTGCCCATAGGGCATGACCCTCTGATACCTTGCATCTTCATTTGACCCCTGTGATGCCCCTTTCTTCTTGTGAAACCCACAGGGTATTGTGGAAAAGACCTACAGCAGGACATTAATGTCCAATATCATGATTAATATATCCCTGGTGCAATAAGGGCAGTGTTGTGTGTGATCATTTGTCTTGGAGTGCATGGCCTCCATTTTTTAATTCTATAGTTCCAAATCGTGATCTTGTTTGGAGTCCTAGATTATTCAAAGGAGAAAGAATCAGTTGCTTGTTCTCTATTGATTTAATATAACATGTAGAATAAACTTGAAGTACGTATATATGACATGGGAGATCCATAATTGGTTTTCTTTGTACTTTATACATATCCATTTCAAAATTCAGTATCCTACTTAAATTTAATCTGAACAGTGAGCATAAACTTTAACAACGTAAACAATATAATGCTAATCATAATTGAAGCAAATATGTCTTCTCTCAGGTATTTGAATTCCTTATCAAATTTCCTAGGTCAAATTAGTGTCCTTTCTGTCATTTTTCCATGTCTTAATCTGATAGTTGTTTTATTTCTTAATCTGAATTTTCTTTTGAGTACCACACATTCAGTTGTCCCAAAGGTGCTTTTTCAAAAAGCACCTGGACTTTCTTTATTTTCCTTGGAAACATTTCACTTCTCATCCAAGGTTCTTCAGCACTTCTTGGATTCAAGCTTCATAGATAAGAAGTGAAACATCTTCAAGAAAAAAAAAGAAAATAAATTGCCTTTTGAAAAAGCACCTTTGGGACAATTTAACATGTGATACTCTAAAGAAAACACAGATTAAGAAATGAAATAACTATCAGATTAAGATATTGAAAAATGACAGAAATGACACCAATAGCAATAGACTTACCTACCTCTTCACAGTGCTCTCAAATCACTCTCTAAGTGATTTGCAAAGTCAGCCTATCGTCCCCAACAATCTGGGTCCTCAGTTTACTGACATTGGAGGGATGGAAGGCTGAATCAACCTTGAGCCACTGAGAATTGAACTGCCGAACTGCTAGCAGCAGCATTCAACAGAATTAGCCACTTCACTTAAACATTCATTTTATCTATAAGATTAATCATGTTCTAGCATTATCTGTATTCAGTATTATTGTTATTTTGATGCATATGGATTAAAGCGGCAATTAACATTCCATTTTAGCAATCCAACAAAAGCCACAAATACCCTTAGCAAGAATAAGTAGAAGAGCAAGTAGGTAAGTGAGAAAAATGCTGAGAAGGCAAACAAAGTGTAAAAAGAAGGTATGAAATAAAGAGTGTGAAAATAATAATTAGAAAGGGTAATAAAATGGAGTGTAGCTATGTGCACTAGAATGTGGTAATGGAAGTGACAGGGGCTAGAGAATTACAATAAATGTTAGGCATAATTTTCTATAATGAAATGAATAAATACCTCTCCAGTAAGTTTGCCTACAAGAAAAACATCAACATCATAATGTATCTGCTCATTGGAATTAGTTTCAAATCCTAATATCTGTCATGTTGTTCTCAGTTGAAGCTGAACTGGGAACTTTACAAGCAGTTTCAAGTATACTGTTCTTTTAATAAGGAGGTCCATTGTAAGATGTAGGAAAACTGTTAAAGAAGATTGACCATTGCCAGGGTAAAATGCAAACTGTATTTATAATATAACTACAGTTCAGTTATGCGTCTGAGTGTGCCTTGTAGGGACCAGTTTTGTCTTGAACTGATTTCCTCTGATCTTGACAGATCTAGTTCTTATAATACCTGTGCATTTTGCTCCTTTCAATTCCATTATAGTATTATAGTTGAATATCTCCAGCTTTGCAGATATAAATATGTGGAAAGTGACATTTCCCTCAGATGTGATTACATTTTTAGTGATTGGCACATCTTAAAGTTCTTGGACATACGAGTTCATTCTCCAGTTTCATCCCACTAAGATAGAAAAGCAATAGCAGTTAGTTTACCATCTCCCAGTAAATATGATTAGCTTGTAAGGCCAATGTTAAGAAAAGAATAAGCCATAAAATCTAATCAATCCTAGGCCAGCCTTGTGTAAAATGAATTACACAAGTCTTCCAGGTTGGATGGAAAGATGCTGAGATTGTGACAATAAACTGTGAGAAGCAAGGTCAATCTTACTGAAAACAAATGGAGAACAGCAGTATCACCCCTCTATTAAAATACATTGTTCCTATCAGAATACAGAATGACTAAGTTGAAAGGAATGTTGGAGGTCTTCTACAAGATCTTCTCACTATTTGCGAAAAAGGCTCAATACCTATATCAGTGTCATAACTACTGTGGGTGATTTCAATCAAGGGGACCCATGAGTTCAGATTTCTATACATGAAGTTTGATTATTATTATTATTATTATTATTATTATTTTGCATGTTCAGGATTGTGTGGAAGCTTTTGTGTGTACAGCTGGGTAGTGAAAGGCTGTCCATTTCTAAATTTTGAACTGTACTTATTGAGATGGGCTCTTTACCAGTATCAAATAATAACTTTACAAGGAAAAAAATATGTGTATTACTGTACTTGGTGTTGTCAGGTTAATCCTTGCTGTAATACCTGAACAAGGTTCATTCCCAGTTGCTTTGGAACTTCAGAATGTTCCAGAATGCTTAGAAATTAAGTATTGTTAAATTGTTGAATTCAAAATTCATTGTTGAAATTATTGTCCCCTGGTTCTATGGGCAAGGAAAGCTGTCAAGATTAAATTAATTTGTAATATTGAGAGGTGGTTGTATTTTTAGTGATAATATTAATTTGTAATACCTTGGTAAGTCCGCACTTGGAATTTTGCATCCAGTTTTGATCATCACAATATAAAACAATTTTTTTGTGAATCTGGAAAGAGTACAAAGAAGAGAAACAAATATGATTAGGGGGCTGGAAGCTAAAACATATGAGGAATAGTTGCAGAATTTCAGTATGTTTAGTCTAGTGAAAAGAAGTACTAGGGGTGACATTATTCCAATATCTATGGGATTGCCACAAAGACAAGTAGTCTACCTATTCTCAAGCCTGAAGGCAGGACAAAAAGTGATGGATGGAAAGTAATCAAGGAGAAAATTAACCTAGAACTAAGGAGAAACATTTCCTGACATTTAGAATAATTATTCAGTGGAATAACTTGCTTTCAGAAGTTGTGGGTGCTCCAATGCTGTGAGTTTTTAAGAAGTGATTGGGCAATCATTTGTTTGAATAGTATAAGGGTTAGACAAAAAGATCTCGAAAGTCCCTTCTAACCCTGTTATTCTGTTAAAATTGGAACCATATCATGTAATAATTATTTGCGGTTTACCGTGGAACAATGATTTTTAAATATATGGCTTAATGCAGAGCAAGAATACAATCTGCTGTTTAAAGATTAACAATGAAATCTATGGCACCTATTTTCCTGAAGGACTAGCAGCATATTCAGTAAAGCATCACCATTCCTTTCTGATTTTATCTTGCTTATGGATGAACTTTTAATTAGCATATTCATGGTTAACAAGAGACAAGACAAAAGGATGCTTAAGATTCTGCAGCTAATTAACAACAAATAATGTGATACCATTTTCCTCCTGCTAAGCTGGTCCTAAAACTTTAAATATTTATTAGCATTTATTTCATTCTCCAACTTTCTACTTTGAGGATAGTATCATTTGAGTTATGTCTGGTATTTGTATATCAAGGCCATATTTGAAGTTACTTTCCTGAAGGGAACACTTGGTAGAGTAGATTTATAAAGGTGCTTTCATATTTTTAGCATAGTGTGCTATTTAATATGTGACTGTTTTCCTACATCATCACCACCAGCAGAATATTGTTTGAGATAGTTTCCCCTCTGCAAAATGTGAATAATATTTAAAGGCCATAAATTTTCTTTACTTTCAGTATATATTGGATAGGAATGAGAAAGTTTTTTTTCCCTTACCAAAGCAGTTTAACACAATATACACACCGCCAGGCAAAGAGTTAGGAAATCTGATCTAGGAAAAATAAACTTGAGGCTTATGTGCAGCAGTCAAATGGTATCTGCTTAATAAGATTCTGATTTTTTTTTAAAGCTGAAAATAGGGTTCCATTTTCATTCTACTCTGGTTTCAGAAACTGTCCACCTTCTCCTAATCTGAAAGCAATGCTGACCTCATAAGGTCCTTCCTTTTTTTGATAAAGGACACTTAGCAGATGGTGCAGGAGGATAGCAGAATACATTGATGTTGTAGAAATTAGATTTGTGTTTTCTTCTCATGCATGTTACTCACATGACAATGCAGAACTGGAAATGTTCTGGGACCATTTTTTGTGTGTGGGGCGCACTAAAGAATAAAAACAAGAGATCCATTTTTCACCTCATAGCTCAGCATCACTTCTGTTTTCATCATGTTATCAGGCATCTTCTGACAAGCTGGACTGGAAACAGATAACAAACACTCAAGGACACAGTGCCTTCTGATAAGATGATTTATTATAGAAAAGCAAAGAAAGCAATCCCTCTTTCCGGGGAAACTGAGCTTCAAATTTTTGTACCTCAATTCTCCTCCCTGCACGATGAACCTGTTTTCTTGCTAGTGGACTGCTCTGGTATCAAGTTGTATGTTTGTGACTCTGTGAAATTGCTCTCACACATGATACTCAGACTGTGTACTTTAACAAGGAAAAAGGATTTACTGGTAACTTTGGGGTTCTTTCCTGGTTAATATTTAATATGAAAGACTGATTAATTTGGGCATTCAAAAAACCCATTCTTCTGCCTGTTTGGTCAGTTTAACAAGCTTCAATTCTTAGAAATGATATCAGTGAGAGAGTGAGTGAGTGAGAGAATGGAATGGAATGGAATAGAGTAGAATAGAATAGAATAGAATAGAATAGAATAGAATAGAATAGAATAGAATAGAATAGAATAGCTTTATTGGCCAAATGTGATTGGACACACAAGGAATTTGTCTTGGTGTCTTTCAGTGTACGTAAAAGAAAAGATATGTTCATCAAGAATCATAAGGTACAACACTTAATGATAACTAGTCATAGGGTACAGATAGGCTATCAAATTATATTAGTAAACAGTCAATATAAATCGCAAGGATACCAGTAACAAAGTTACAGTCATACAATAATAAGTGGAAGGAGATGGGTGATAGGAGAGACAGACAGAGGAAGGAAGAGATATTTCATTTGCCTGCTGGGTACAAATACTCTTTGCTCGTTATTCATTTCTTTCGTTGAAGTTGATTTGGATTAGAAGAGACTTTCTGAAAGGTCAATTGGCCTGTTGCTAATATAGGTCCTGCTGTATTTGATGTGTTCTACTTGAAAAGGGGATCTAGACACAAACAGGGACATAGGCTAAAACATTTGCTTTAAATATAACTTGAAGTAGGGGTATACTGGTGGTAACCATCAAATAGGGTGAATGAAGCAGCTTTTAAAATGTTTGTTCTTTATGTTTACCTGGAAAAGGGAAGAAAAATGAGGCTTCTCACAAATGCTGTATGTCAAATAAAAAGTATTAAAACTTGAGTACATGCATCTCTATTTCTATGGAAACTAAAAGTCTTCTGTGTAGTTCGCGTAATATATTTTCCCCCTTTTACATTGATAGTTTGATTCACCAAATCAATACTGCTGTTCTGAGTGCCTAATTCAGGGTTTATTATTTTGCATTCACTTGTTCATTTATTTATTTTAGTCAGAACGACCCACAAATCTTTGTGTACATAATAGCATGGTAAGTGTTTTAAAAACAAAATTACTTCATTACATATAAGCAGAATTAAGACTACTCACTCAAAACCTTCATTGAACTGACTGATGACTTTTAAATGAGACAGTTAGGAGTTTTACAATTGTGAAGTGAATAGAAGTTGCTGAAAATGTCCATTCTTTACAGATTTCAAATAAAGTTTTCCTTTTTAACCAGATTTTTTTTAAAAAATGCTCACAGAATAAATAACTATGTAGGGAGGAACTGTTTCCAGGTGAAGATCACTGCATTGATTAAATCAATTCATTATTTGCAGTCCTTTTAATGTTGATGAAAATTAAATTCAACTAACATTATCTTGATATAGCTCTGAAATTCTTTGACAACTCCTACATATAATAGTAATAGCTAAAGTAGAGCCATAAAAAATTTTGTCTGCCAGTGGCTGCATTTAATTGGGGGTTGGGTGAACAAGGAGATGGGATAGCAATGAATGGGATGATTCAAATCACACATAAGCATGCATTATATTTGTTTCACTTTGCTGAGTTTGATTAAAATTTCTGCTGTTTGTATTTTGTGTTTTTCTATTTTGCATTTTTTAATAAGTATGTCTGTCAAACAGTCTTAACCAGTGGTGGGATTCAGCCAGTTTGCAACACTTCGGGAGAATCGGTTGTCAACTTTCTGAGCAGTTTGGCAAACTGGTTGTTGTAAGAAACCATTAGGACAGAGATCCGGTTCTTAAATTATTTGGATTGCACCACTGGTTTTACACCTCAAAATTATTCAAGCTTTATTGTTCTTTGTTAATTCCATGGCAATGCATTATGCACAGGATAACACGGTCCAAAGCTAAAGATCAGGTAGCATAGTTTAGAGTTATAGTTTCATGACATTAAAACAACTGTCATCTTGGTCTCTAACAATGTTGGTCTACAGACCTTCATAATTACATGATTCAACTGAACTGATATACAGTATATATATATATCAGAACTATTTGTTCCCAATAATGTGATTTCTTCTGAAACCACTTTGGCATATACAGATGTTTGGAAGACAAACTTTGTAGTAAACTTACTGTTGTTATTTGCGAAGTTAGTTGTTAGTTGTGACCCTATGGACAACATTGTTCCAGGCCTTCCTTTTCACCACCATCCTCTGGAGCAAGGGTCTCCAACCTTTGCTGGCTGAGGAACTCTGGGAGTTGAAGTCCACAAGTCTTAAAGTTGCCAAAGTTGGAGAGCTCTGCTCTGGAGTCTACCTACGCTCATGCCTACTGCTTCAGTGACTCCATCCAGCCATCTCTGTCATCCCCTTCTTCTCTTGCCTTCAATCTTTCCCAGCATTGGGTTCTTCTCCAGTGAGTCGATCCTTCTCATTATGTGGCCAAAGTAGATTATATACTAGAATTAGACTCTAAAGATTAAAATGACATTGCATTTCTATTTGTGATGATGGATTTTGTTTCTGAATTTGTAATAGGTTCCAAATAAGTTACTGGAAAGAAACAATTAACTCCCTACCCCTAAATTTATTCCTATTAAGGCATATCAAATTTGATATAAGATGGTATCGGCTGGGGATGTTTTTAGATTTTGTTTTTGGAAAGTGATATGGTTAATATTACCAAGAATGATTTTTTCAGCTATACCTTTGCTGGCAAAGGAAGCTCTAGCTATAAAAAATAATGGCTAAATTGTTCTGAAAGGAAATTCTGTCAGCTGAATGATCACTGTATTTTCTAAGGGAGATGCCTAACAAATTGCCATAGTTTGTTCAGATACCACTTTTGAAATTGTTGATTTCTTAGCTAACCAGCTTTTAAGCATATACCCATATTGGACGAGCTAGACAGAGACATTATGTAACCAGAGATGATTGCACAAAAGTGCAAAAATTTCACTTTTACTCCTATCCGAGTGTACTTACCAAACAAATAGAACTAGGATTTTTTACTTTTGCTTATACAGACTGGTAACAGCCTTATTTTTGAGAAACACTCATAATAAGTTTCCTAATTTAGCAGCTGCTGACTGTGAAGGTGCTCCCATTATAGTACATTCCCTTTCTCTGGCTTTTGGTGATCGGCATAGTTAAGGCATAAAAACTCAAAATACATTTCATTTCAAAATACATACGCTCATTAAGCAAGTAAACAAAGAATAGGAAAAAAACTATGTAAAAAACAGTAGCTCAGTGGGTAAGACAGCTGAGCTTGTTGATCAGAAGGTCAGAAGTTCAGAGGTTCGAATCCCTAGTGCTGTGTAATGGGGTGAGCTCCTGTTACTTGTCCCAGCTTATGCCAACCTAGCAGTTTCGAAAGCACGTAAAAATGTAAGTAGAAAAAATAGGGACCACCTTTGGTGGGAAGGTAACAGCGTTCTGTGTGCTTTTGGCGTTTAGTCATGCTGGCCATATGACAACGGAGACGTCTTCAGACAGCGCTGGCTCTTCGGCTTTGAAACAGAGATGAGTACCACCCCCTAGAGTCAGAAATGTGCAAGGGAAACATATGTGCGAGGGAAACCTTTTATGTGTTATACTAGAAAGCAAAGATAGCAGATGATGTAATGATGGAGCCTCTTTGTGATCCTTTCCAAGAAAAACAAGAATTTTAAGTGTAAGTGTTTAAGTTTCACTACTTGAAAGAGCTGGAGCAGTAGTTTCAAAGGAGCAGATAGCAGCCATCTCCAATCCAAGGTTCTGCATATGTGTTTGAAAATGAGATTGGCAGCACACAAATCTAATAAACAAATAAAACTCCCCAAATGGCTCCCTCACCCAGTAGCTGGGGGGAGGGGAGAGAAAACCACTTCCCCTCACCTGTAACTTTTTAACTCTAAACAGAGCTTCTAGGTCAATAGGGAAATTGCCTCCGAAGAAAATACTAATTTCCCAAGCTTTATTACTATAATCAGATTTGGATTCCACCTCTATCAAGTTGTCACCCTGAATTTGCTTTTATGAATAAAGGAAAGAGCCCCGAGATAGGTAACCACAAATTTTCCATCTCTCCTCTGTTTTGCCCCATCTCCGCACTAACAGTAAAAACACTGAACACCTCCACCATATCATTTGCTCAGAAATCTCTGTCTTCATACTGTTACATTTTCTTGAAAAACGTTTATTTCCTAAACTATGTCTTGCAATCATTATACTGATAGGTCAAAGGACATAAATAAAAAGTCACATATTGCCTCACTTTGCCCCAGCTTTTTTCAGGAGCTAAAGTCTATTCAAGGCTGGCGGCGGTGGGGAAATAGGCATATATTTCAGCGCAGTTCATTTCAACCTATTTTTTTTTCCTGTTTAAAATATTATGTCTCTCTGGTCTTTCACAAATGCAGCTTTCCAAGATTTTTAGATAATGACATAAGTGTTCTACTTCTTTGATTAAGGGGGTCCAATGGCCTTCCAAACTCTTTTGCACTGTAGGTTCAGAATATACAGTGGGATAAAAGAAGTGGAGGTGTGGCAGGGAAGGAGAGAAGAAGAAGAGAGAGAGGTGATAAAATATGAAACATGTTTATGTTGGAGAGAGAAAAAGACAGAGAAATACATCTATAGATAGATGTTTGTTGGTGATAAAATATCTTTATGTAGGAGAGAGAGAGGGAGGGAGACAAAGAATGAGAGGGGAAAAAAGAGAGAAAGACAGAGAAGGTAAGGAAGGAAGGAAGGAAGGAAGGAAGGAAGGAAGGAAGAAAGGAAGGAAGGAAGGAAGAAAGAAAGAAAGAAAGAAAGAAAGAAAGAAAGAAAGAAAGAAAGAAAGAAAGAAAGAAAGAAAGAAAGAAAGAAGCCCAGCTGATGACTGTCTTTCTCTAAGCCTTTTCAATCACCGGTTAGCAGTTGAAATAATCCTCACCTACTGGGCGTCCAGTAGAGCTGATCTACCTTTTCTGTGGGGCGGTTCATCTCCAGTCAAGCCTGATTAATCTGGTGCAAAAACCCTGAATGAGCGCAAATATAACACGAAGAGCTACACCTGTTTATCGAGCCCGTTCATTTCCCCTCCCCGCTCCGCGCTGAAAAGGAGCATTAATTAAAACAGTAAACAAACGCGCCTCTATTCTAAGTCAGAGCAGCAGGCAGAGAAGAGATAACTTAGGCTCTCGAGAAGGGGGATTTTCGGTTTTAATTTATGGAATCGGGGATAGTCACTCTTGGGGCAAAAGGGGCTCGACTTGGAAAGGAACTGCAGCAGACGGTCTGTGTCTAAGCATTTCTGTTTCACAAAATGTCTTCATTTTCAACACCCCGTCCCAGTTGGAATCCTTAATCGGCTCGCCTTGCCTTTTTTTCATGGGAGGAAATGGCTTCGCTCGTCTGCGGCGCCTCCCTCCCTCATGGCCCAAAAGATATTTAAGCCCCGGAGAAGATTGCAGCCGGCCGTCGCATTCCCCTGGAGCGGTTTCTGTAGCGTGAACGCAACCAGGAGGAAAAATCGCTTATCCTTGAGCGCCCATTCAAGATTGGCGGTTTTTCTGGCTCTGCTTGGCCCCATAGATGAATCATATTTATTACATTTATAAACGGTTAGCAGAGCGATGCACATAAAGAAAGGGAGGGGCTTAATAGGATGGAAGCTGCCATCTTGGTTTTTTTGACACACACACACACAAGCATCTGCAGTAAGTAAGCACAGCATCACTAGCTGCGTTTTAGCTAACATTTTGTGTGGACTTGAGTTCTCCATTTCTGATTTTAGAGGCCTCTGCAAAACCTAGAAAACTAGGGCATCCTCCAGTTCAACTTGACAGCTTTTAGACTTGTGGACTTCAACTCCCAGAATTCTGGGAACTAAAGTCCACAAGTCTTAAAGCTGCCAAGTTTGAAGACCTCTGCTCTAGTTAAATTATCCTTGGGTTAGTGCATTGCATAGACACAGGGAGAAGGTGACCTGAGAAGATTCACTAAGCTTCACAGTTGGGTGAAGATTTAAATCTGGGTC
This sequence comes from Calamaria suluensis, assembly GCA_032468135.1. Taxonomy (NCBI): domain Eukaryota; kingdom Metazoa; phylum Chordata; class Lepidosauria; order Squamata; family Calamariidae; genus Calamaria; species Calamaria suluensis. The sequence continues at coordinate 43,252 of JANHFP010006377.1, forward strand.
TTTGGGTCCTTGTAAGAAAGTGACATGTCCAGGAACTATTGTGCTCCCATGTAGTTATATTTTGCAATTTATGATCCTGTTCTCCATAGAAAAATGTTGAGCTTAAGAGAGAATAAATCTGAAATTTGCATCTGCTTCATTCAAAATATTACAAGCAGATATTGTATTTCTGCTTTTTGTAAGCAGAATTGTTTTAGTGTAATAGCAATAGTTGTTGAGAGCAATATAAAATATGAAGTCCCTTTTAGCAGCTTACAAAGAAGTGATCCAGTTGTTCTATTTCATTGTTTTTCAAACTTGGTTACTTTAAGGCAGGGGGACTCCAACCTTGGCAACTTTAAGCCTGGAGGACTTCAACTCCCAGATTTTCTTTATGTGTGTGTGTGTGCGCGCGCGTGCGTGCACGTTTGTGTATATAAATTTTATTGTTTCATCAATGTATAAAATACATTGGAAGAAAAACAGGTGGAAAGAAGATATGAGGTATAAGGGAAGAAAGAAAAAGATGTTGACTTCCAACTCTTTTCAGCACAGTATAAGACATGGTGGCTCAGTGGTTAAGACACTGAGCCTGTCAATGAAACCACACCTTTCTGCCCATACAATTTTTTAAAGTTAATCCACATGTCCTTATTTTAGCTTGCTTTAGCAGCCTTCTTCATTGTTGTTTAACACAAAGAAACACCCAAAATGGCACAGATCTTCAAAAAGGACTAACAGATTATAAAGCTAAAGATAGCCTCTTTTAGTTTAAAAGAACTGGATTTTCTAAGCCAGCCAGAACCTAATAGAGTGGGAGTTCATAACAAATTTAATAAATTGGATTAAATTGAACTGGGAGGAATAATTTATTATGCCAAGACCTTTGAAGTCAGATGCTACTGGAATTTTTATGTATTAGTTTGTCTGCAAGGAATTTTGTTCAGGAAACCTGGGCCCAATAAGTAACCAGAATTTGAACTATTATTCAACTTCTGTCCGCTCTTACACACATTTCTGAATGAAGGAATAGCAGATTTTCCTAGAAATTAATGAAAATATTCCTCCTTCTAATAGATAGGACACACTGGACGACTTCAAAAATATACATCATTTTATCTTTCAACACACAACATTTAAGTTCTATTCATTGAAAAATGTTGCAATGTGGTGTTTTATTTACCTATTATTTCATTTCAATAAAAAGATGATAGGGCATGAACAAATCAATTCAATTGACAGTCTGAATTTCCTTTTCTGTAAAATTATGATCCAATCTTTAATCAGATTTATCATTGGACATTTGAATAACAGAATAATAGAGTTGGAAGGAACCTTGGAGATCTTCTAGTCCAAACCCCTGCACAAGCAGAAGACCGAGACCTATACCATTCTGGACAAATGGCTGTCCAATCTCTTTTTAAAAACCTCCAGCGATGGAGCATCCACAACTTTTGAAGGCAACTTGTTCCACAGGTTAATTGTTCTCTTGGGAAATTTCTTTCCAGAGTCTCAACAAATTTTTTATACCATGCTGGACCAAAACTAGATGCAAATGTGGCCTTACTAGGACATTATAACTAACACTATTAACAGTTCCTGTGATCTTGAGTCTTTCTGTTAATGTAGCCTAATATTGCTTTGGCTTTTTGGGAGTCTGCTGTTTCATATTTAAGTAATTATCCGCTAGGACTTCAAGAGTCTTCATGCAGTTATACTATTTAGCCTGGTTCCACCTATTCTATATTAGTACATTTGCGTTTTCTTGCCTATGGGTAGAAGTTTACTTTTCTTAACATTGAATTTCATTATGTTAGGTAGGACCCAATGTTCAAGTCTGTCAAGATCCTTTTGGATCTTGAGCCTATCTTATGGGGTGTTCGCTATTTCTGACAGCTTGGTGTCATATGCAAATTTGATGAGTTCCCCTCTATTCCTTCATCTAAATTGTTTATAATTAGCTTTATCAATAAAAGCATATGCCCTAAATTTGAATTATTCTGTAATGCAAGTTATTAGAAATTAAATCAAGTGCAAAGAATGGAAAATTTAAATTACTGGCCTAGAATATGGTTTGATTTGCTGTGAATAGCACAATGTCATTCTTTCATCTTCTCCAAGATTGTTTTGCAACTCACATTTCTGTTGAGACTCTTTAACTTAGGTAATTAATGTATTAGGTAGATGTTTTATTTTTATTTCAGTCTGGGATAGAGAATTCTTCCATTTGCAAAATCTCAAATTGTAGTTTTCATAAAATTATAGACAGTCTCAAGGCAGTAAAACAGATTCCCTCTCTAAATCTTTGTCACTTCATCCTTCTTCAGAGAAAGAGGAATGTCTGGTTCATATTTCAATTCATCCTGCTCAGCTTGTGGCATATCCAGTAATCATGTTGACAAATTAATGGTAGAGAATTAGTTGTACATTAAAGACTGAAATTGTATCATGTGGTACATTGTCATAAAGAGATATAAAACAATAGGAAAATAAATGTAAATGAATTCAGACAGGTGACATGTAAAACACTAAGACTGACATCTGTAGACTTAACAAGCTGCTTTGCTTTATTACCCATAAAGTGAGAATTAAATATAAGAAGACTTGGAGAAAGAAGAGGCACAGGCATTTGCTTTTCAGCTTTAGAAATTACTTGAAACAAATGCTTTTCCAAGAACAAGCATGATCTAATAGATATTAAGACAACTGGATTTTGTTCTTTGCTAAAGTGATAAAAACTGTGTTTTGTATTTTCCAGATGAAATAGTGGTTGTTTTTTAGACTAAAATAGGAAACATTGTAAATTCCCTCTCTACAAGGATGTCAATGCAAATTGCACCAAAAAGGATGAATGGGTTTTCTCCTTCCCCAAAAGTCCCTAGGAAAAGAGTAGGCCTATAGTGAATATAGTACTAGAATTAAAGGCAAAAATATTTTTGACAAGAAGTTGGATGTGTGAAAACAGGTGATGTACCAATACTTATATTTCCTTTTCAAACAGGCTAAATGGCAATTTGTTAGCTAAGGTTTAGATGATATTTGGACTGAGTAAAGGGGTCATGTATGTATGTTTGCATGTATGTATGTATATGTGTATGTATTATTATATACATTAACTAGTTTTATATCATTTAAATAATTTTGATTTGTAAGTAGTCCACAGCACAAATTCAATAATACAATGCAAGCATGAACATGAAAGGATTCTGCACCAAATACAATACTCATAACAAAAACAACTGTTTATATCACATCTACTAATCACAATTCAATCAATTTTGACCTCCAAGTTATCTTTCATCATTATTTATTTAATTTATAGAGTTACACATTGTATGAGTAAGTGACTTTGGGCAGCGTACAACAAAAATTCCCTAATGCATTTTGAAGCATCCACATTTTTGTTAGCTTTCTAAAAGTCAAGAGTGAGTCAAGAGGATGTAGACTATATTTAATTAATACAGAACTGGCAGGACCTTGGACATCTTCTAATCCATCCTCCTGCTACAGGAATCAGAAAGAAATGGGAATGAGGAAATGAATGAGAATGGACTTTTTGTAGAACAGAAGCTCCAGCATAAAGTGCTCAACTCAGCATTCCCTCCTATTGTAAACTGATGATATTCTGGAGTTGGATTATTTCTGAATAGGCAATTGTCTTGCTTGGGTTGAATATCAGCCTGTTTCTTCCAGTTTTGACTGTCACTGTCTCTTCTGATCCATACTCAAATGTGACTTCCCTCAACAGCTTCAGGAGATGCTAAATATAATGTCAATGAATTGAGCTATGTAACACCCCATAGAAAGGAGTAGAACCATGCCAGTTGTAATACCCCAAATATCAGATTTTGTAGAAATCTAGAAGGATATCCTCACATAAAACTAACTACAGGTAGTCATTGAAATTACAGTGAACCACCCCAGAGATACTTACAACCTAGTTTTGAAGTTCTGATGGCCATACATACCTCCTGCAGTCATGCAATTAAATTTTGGATCATGGCAATTTGCTCACATTTATGGCTGTTTGCAGAGTCCCACAGTCAGGTGACTACTATTTTGGTGGATTTTTTAAAATGGTTTCTGACATTTACTTCCAGAAAATATGTCTATGGAAGAAAATGGATTCATTTAACAATTGCTGTATTTGCTTATTGACTGTGGCATTCACTTAACCACTACAAAGTGGTTGTAAATAACTGCCATGAATTAAACCCTAAGTCCCAGATCAATTATAGTCGTACGTTGAGGATTACCTGTAAAAAATTAATAAGATCAAAAGGGTTGTACTCTCCTATTCAGATCTTATCCTAGGTGTGGTTTTCATCCCATATCCAGACCTGGATCACTTTTCCAACAACCCTCTCTAAAATGTTTAGAAACTGGGCAATAGTTAACTAATATATCTTCCTCTTAAGAAAGGGCACAGGCTCCATTCAGGAACGCTGGTCCTTCCCCTCTGCATTGAAGCATCCACTGTTGCCAAAACCTAGCACCCCATCACTCTGTCCCATACCAATTTATACATTCTATGATTTTTCACACTCATTTGTTTCTGGATTCTTTATCATTAACTTTGGACTTCTTATGGTCAGTTCTGTCTATTTATTCGTCTACATTACTTTGGACTCAGTCTTGATGTCACCAAACCTTGTAGCGCTACTAAGTTTCCTCCTAGACTTAAATATGTTAAAAGCTATGAAATAGTGATAGAATATGGTACGAGATTTTGGATGGGTATTGCTGAAGTGTCTTGAATCAGTTTGGTTAACAGTTGAATCATGGCAATTGCATACATGCTGACAGCCAGGGACTAGTAGATAAAATTTATTAACAAAGGCATATATAATCCTCTCACAATCCTCTAAGTATAGCATTACAGAACGGTTTCTACAAACTGATTTCAGGAAGAGGAATAAGGGAGACTGAGGACAAAGTGAGTTTTATGTAGGGGGCAAATGCATATCAAAATGTCTTCTTGTTCGACTCAGAGAGGAAATGATCTGAAGAATGACAGTTCTAATAACATGAACACGTAAAGAAAGACATCATCCAGGAATCTTTCCCCAAGGCTTATTAGGAAAAAAAAAACCTCTTGTGGGATTTTAAAAGCTAATTAATCATTTGTGTGGACTGAATCCATTTCATTAGCTGCATTGTAAATTAACTACGGATAGGAATATATTAGTGATATGCAAGCACTTCAGACTTGAAGGCAAAAAGGTGCTTCGAGATATGTTTAGACATAGACATACCACCTGTCTGTACCTCCTTAATATTTTCTGGGATTACCTTGCAGCTGCAGAGAACAGATTCATGATCCCAGAAAAAGACACAGCTACTTCAGGTAGTTAAAATCAAGTGCTATAATCAAGTGCCCCTTCAAATCTGAAACATCTTATAGTCCTAGAAGATGAATATTATTATTTCCATATTCCTTTAATGGGAAGAGCAAAATTCAAAATTGTAAAACACGAGAACCAAAGGAATTGAAATTATTGTTTAGTTATAAAATTACTAGAAGTTGCAGACATTGGTAATTATATTCTCGACAGAGGCCATTCAGAAATATTGTGGGTGTGTTTGATATGACATAGGCATTCATGCATTGATAAACTAATTAATACATTGAAATGTTAAAAATCAAAACACAGAAAATACAGTTGAAACTTTTGATGAATTATAACACCTTTATTTTATACTGAGAACTATCCTTGAAATCATTGTTTTCAAAAGGACCCCAAATTCACTGTCCCTGAGGATAAAATTCTACATTTAATTAAAAACATTTAAGGTAACATAAAATGAGGAAATGTCCTGATTATTCTTAAATGGATTCTTCTGGAGGAAAAGCATTGCCCGCCCCCGTCTGCCATTCTTCTATAAACCTTCCATATGTACTGGGATCAGGTCTCAAAATTCCCATCCAGCAGTAGAATTTTAACTGCAGTAAATATAGATGACTCCAGGGCATTGCAGTTTCAATAAACTGAAAAATATTACCCTCCCCAACAATTGGCAAATTGAAACCTCCTTCTGAATGTGTGAGATAGGCTCTTTTGGCTGGGCCCCCTCACTACTTTCTCCTTGCAGGTAAGTGAACAAGCCCTCTTGGGCACTGATGGACACCAGCTTCACCAACTGTCAATTGTAGGGAGGATTCAGTGGTGGGTTCGAAATAGTTTTACTACCGATTCTGTGGGCGTGGCTTATTTTGTGGGCGTGGCTTGGTGGTCACATGACCCTGGGCGTGGCTTGGTGATGAGATGGTGTCTCTCCTTTCCTTCTTTTTCTTTCTTTGTCTCTCCCTTCCTCTTTCTTTCTTTCTTTCTTTCTTTCTTCCTTTCCCTCCCTTCCTTCAGCCTTCAAAATCTAGCAGACTTTGTCTGCTGAGTCTAGCTGAGAGGCCTGAGAGAAAGCAACTGTGCTACAGCTGCCATTCGCTTTCTCTCAGGCCTCCCGTCTCACTCTGCTAGACTTCAAAATGGAGATTCTGGCCACAGCAAGCAGGGACGATGATGGAGTTGCCCTATATGCATTGCCGGATCAGCCCCAAAGTCCTCAGGCATTCTCCCGACGACTTTGGGGCAGTGTTTGAAGCGGCAGCAGGAACGGACAGTGGTGGAGCATCCCCAAAACCTTGGGCATTCTCCCATGGACTTTGGGGTAGCATTTGAAATGGTGGGAGACATGGATGGCAGTGGGGTAGCCACAAGGCCTTGGGAGAATGCCCGAGGACTTTGGGTCGCATTTCTACAGTGGAGCAGCCCCAAAGCCCTCTGGCATTCTCCAGAGGTTTTGGGGTGGCAGGACGGCTCCAGGGGTGGTTTGCACTTACCTTTACTACTGGTTCTTATCTCACGCATAACCAGCATGCTTTGCACAGTCCACACATGCATAGTAGAGCATGTTCGGTGCACGCACGCAAAGTATGCTGTGTCTGCTGTACTGCACATGGTCGCAACAGTTTGGGAGACATGAAGCACGGCAATGAGCTCTGCCACGCCGAGTTAGCTGCAGAAAAAAAAGAGAAAAAAAATGAAAATTCGTGTGGGGGTGCACAGAATTGTCCAGTTCACAAACTGTAAGAATCAGTTCAGTGACATCATCCAGTCAGCGCTACCAGTTCACGCAAACCAGTCCAAACCAGGAACAACCCACCACTTGTGTAATTAGCTGTAGTCTCTAGGATCAAAAACAGTATGTTTCTCCATTTTAATTGCTGGGAACAGGAATAGGAGGAAGTCTTCATGTCCTGTGGTAGAGCCATATCCCCACCTCCACCATTAGTCAGTGTGAGAAAGAGGAAACTGGATTAAATGGGCCTTTTTAAATTATCTTCAGAGCTCTTTTCATATTCCTTCAGGAACTGGTAGTATTAGCTTCCTACCTGGAGGTCTTCATGTCTCCCCTTTGCCTACAAAGACAAAAAGACTTCAGCAGCCTGAGAAAAGAAAGAGACACCTTGCTTTAAAAATCATGTCAGGCCCAGGGTCAGCTTTATAAAGTTCTACAAATATAGTTAATAACAGCTAACAAAGGGATAAGCAAAAATTATAATCATTTTGAATGGTAGAATGGTTGCATAGAACGGCTAAGCATTCATACATAATACCTTAGAGAGGTTCCTCTAAAAAGTTTCTCAAGTCGGATTTTAAGACAGCATGTCGAAGAGGGAGGATTTTGTGTTATCCAGCTCGAATCACAGAGATTGCTTCCAGACCTTTGACTTTCTATGAGACTGCACACTATTGGGCAAGCTAATTATATGGAATCAGTTTCCTGGTATGAAGGAATGTGCTACCTGCAACAAAAGATGCCTGAGCAATCAGGAACCCAAGAGGGGCTTGGAGGAAGCTTCCTTGAATGCCAGAGCAAGCCCCCAGCCCCAGGTTGATACCCACAGTCCTGGCCCCTGCTGGGAGACTAATCACTCGGCCATTCTCACTGCTCTTGTCCAATCAATTCCTGAATAGCAAAACCTCACCATATAGAGTATGAATCGGGAGGAGGGGGTAGCTGGGAGGGAGGAAATAAAAGTGGGTGCAGACTTTTTTTCCCCCTTGCAACAATACCAAAGGGAGCTTTTGAGAGAGGACAAGGAATGGACAAAGCCCCAGCGGAAATAGGAGTAACTTTTAGAGGCCCTTGGAGCCCTTGTTAATAAGGGAGCCATAATGGTAGCATTGGCCTCTCCTTTGTATTACAGAGACATTGTTTGTGCATTTTTTTTAAAAAGCCATAAAATTGAGCTTTTTTTCTTGTTATTCTTATCTGGAATATACATCTGAATATATCTCTGAATATCTCTCTCTGAAATGGACCAAGTGGTTGTCCTTATGTGTTTGGTAATTTTTATTTTTATTTTTAGATGTGTGTGTGGGGATAGAGGTAATCATTATTGCTCTACAGTAACTACTTAATTTTGCCACCCTTTCCTTTTTGAAGAATGGGAAAGCATCTTGAGCCAGACAGATGTCAGCTCTCTGTTTTAAAATGCAGCTTTGTTTACCCAACAGAATGGAATTCATTACAATGCAAAAAATGGCTCAATTTTGTGACCTCTCTTTTATTCAGAAGTACTGACAATATCAAGAAGCTCGTCTGAAGGTCACAGGTTTATGTATCTATTCTCTTAAAGGGTTTTAGAAAATTCATATGGAGAATGCAAACAAGCACAATACATGCAAACCTACTCTTCATTGTTTACTCTAACCTTGCCCTTATTATTAGATAGTGCGCAGAAGAAAGCATTAAAAGCTATTATAAGCAGCACTCTCCCACCCCTTAGCAGAAGACTAAATTTTATCTCCAATCTCTAAAGGTCACTTTCTCCTCTTTTTCAGATTTTATTTATTATTTCTTTATTCCAACTCCTGAACAAGCTGTGGCAGGATTTTTTCTTTCAACTTTGAAAGTAGCAATTTCTTTCATTACACTTATTTATTTTGATTTCTATAGCTCACCATCTCAAAAGTGACTCTGAGCAGTGTAGACCATAAAACAATGATCAGCTTTGCACTGTTGATATGTATTAGAACTGTGTGATAGGGTTAGGGAGATATTTTGGTTGTTTATTGTTTGTTTTTTTTAAACCAAAACCTATTCTGTCTCTATAATTTAACATTAGCCAATTTTTTAAAAAAAATATATGATTCACAGTGAGTAGTCTTTACTTTAAAAGTCCATTTCAGCTACTGATCTGCAGCTACTGTTTAATTGTTACTTAATTCCACTAATTTTGTACCTTTTGTTAAAAGAATTTTCTTAGCTGGATCTTGTTGCTCCGTTCCATGCTAATTGCAGAGTGCATTATATAAATGGTTTTATAAAGAAAACTATACCCTAAACCTGGAAAGTTGCATGTTTCTATTTGCTCAGACTTGATGTACTTATTTTAAGAGGGTCATTGCAAAGAAAGCTGTATAGACCATAAGAATGTCTCACATAATAAGCTTAAACAGAACCTTTTGTTAAGCCTACTATTCTCAGGCCTGAAATTAGGCCTTTTTTTCCCCTCACTGCAAGCTGAAGTGGTTCATTACTGCAGCTTCCTTCTCTAGGTCTTAGCCCAGCCATCCCTGGTACTCGAGCCTGTAACTTCCTTAAAAAGGAAGAAGGAAAACATGCCACACAAAGGTCTTGTTAGCACTTCCTATGCAAAATTAGCAGCTTTCTAAAAGGTACAACTCCAATTACCTCACATAGTGGGGAACGCACACAAACCTAACAAAGAGTCCAGTCTTGCAAGTGACATTCTGTCTTTCTAGAGTTACTTCCCTAATTAGGAGTGAAGACGCTCTATTCTAGTGAGTGCATCTATTTACAGTGGTGTGCACAATGCTTTAACTTGAGCGTCCCCCTGAAAGGCCAGTGTTAAAAAACACAAGTGCTCTTTTGGCAAAGCTGTCTGTGGCGAAGCGCCACATTCCTAACGGTTACACCCTCTAAAAACAAAACAAAACCCCCAAACACCCACC
>JANHFP010006380.1:5896-17602 GCA_032468135.1 Calamaria suluensis
GCAATGGGTGGAAACTAATCAAGGAGAGAGGCAACTTAGAACTAAGGAGAAATTTCCTGACAGTGAGAACAATTAATAAGTGGAACAACTTGGCTCCAGAAATTGTGAATGATCCAACACTGGAAGTTTTTAAGAAGTCAGACAAGAGCAGTCATTTGTCTGATGTGGTGTGTGGTTTCTTGCCTAAGGAAAGGGTTGGACGAGAAGACCTCCAAGGTTCTTTCCAACTCTGTTATTCTATAATATGCTGTGCTGTACAGTGCTACATTCTACATGAATTTCAGAGACAACCCAGTAAAGTGTTCATTGCAAAAATCTACACCCAAGATGACAATGACATTTAGAAGACTCAAGTTGGTAGTATATACTGTTTGGAATGTATATAACTAATATATTCCTGTGCCTAATTTTCAAGCTATATTCTTTTAGGGATGGGTGGCATATAGGTTTAATCAATAAAAGAAAAATCTTTGTTATCCGTTGAACATGTTTTTCTATTTGGAATTCTTGAAAATAATATTTACCAAAAAAACCCAACAACCTCCAAACAAGCTACATTATATGCCTCTTCTCTTGATTAATCCAAATACCTGAACTAAGAAGAGGCCCAGCGCTGTGTAAGAAACACATCTTTTAAATCTCTTTAAATAATTTGATCATCTGATGTTTCTTGAGTTTCATTCCAAAAAGCAACAGACTTGAACCCATTATTCCATTTATTTTTTTTAAAAAAACCTATATTGCCAGAACTGATTCCAATTTTTCACAGATGTACTTGAAAACCTGTGATTTTGGAAGCAGTGTGGATGAAGTGATACAGCAGATCAAGAAACAGGAGGCTTTCGAGAAGATTCTAGCCTCCCAGGAAGAAAAGGTAAAATCTTTATATATAATAAAGAAAGACATGGGCAAATATCCAAGTAAAACCTGATGTTTACGGGTCCTCTTGATGGACTGGGAAAAGTACTGTAATAAACTTGCAAAGGCAATTCAGACAATAGATATTACATTGTTTTATAGAAGCTGCTTTGTAAGAACACTTTGAAGTGCTGATTTTCAGGAAATACGCAAAGTATTTCTTCAGGCAAAGTATCTGGGAATTTTTACTTGGGGAGAAAGAATATCTTAGTTTGACATACACGTCACAGAAAACAAAATATACAGTGAATTTAAGGATTTACCCTTAAATAAAATTTCCCAAATAATATTTCAGATAATATCAACAAGGTAAGAAGAGGTTCTGAGAAAGCTTTACTCATTCATATCACACAAATAAAAATCCATATATTTTTTGTTACTGGTGTTTGGCTATGGGCAACTTCCAATGGAAAATATATATATATATTATGTATGCAACCTGTGATCCAACAGTTAACTGTAGTTGTGATTTTAAGTGTTGTCTTTCAGGAACTTTCTCTTCAGGAGCAAACAGAAAAACTGCAACCAGGTAGTGAGTTGGAAGCAACGCAGATTCAACAGAGGCTGATTGTGGTGTTAAAGAAAAGAAGATGCATCAGAGATCTTTCTCAAAGTAGGCAAGGAAAATTGGAGGTAGAACTCCTGCTAGCTCTATTCTTCCGGAGTCTAACGGAGGTGAGAATAATTTGTGTCTTAGTGAAGCATTGTCTGGAAAATAAAAATGTTCATTCTCTTTACAGACAGTGAGGGGTTGCTGTCTCACTCTCCATTCAGACTGTGTAGTCAGGTAGCCCCATGTACTGATTGCAGTTGGAACCTGTAACTCTGTCACTAAATGTTGCAATCGTAAAATGAAAGATCATTTTCATGACTCTTTAGATGTCCATTCTAGCTGCAATCATGAAGTAAATAACTCGTTATGATTAAATCTGGGGTTTCCTGCTGTTTCTCCATTGACTCTGCTTGTTAGAAGCTGGCTGTGAAGGTTGCTAATGGTAACCAGATGAACATGGGATGCTGAGACAGCCCAAGTTTGAAAAACGATGATAAATCTCTTTTTTCACTATTGTCATGACTATGAATGGGCGCTGGATGAGCAGTCATTAAATGCCTTTAATGGTTAATTGTAGTGTGTGTGGATATAAAAAGGCAGCCTGCTTCAACATAGTTATCAAAATAAACATTCTTCTAAGGAAATAATTGAAGCAGAATAATTAAAATATCATCTGGAAGCAATCACCACATCTCATTTCCAGACAAGGTAATAGCAATAGTACTTAGACTGTATATACAGGCTTCACAGCCCTCTCTAAGTCGTTTATAGAATCAGCATATTGCCACCAACAATCTGGGTCCTCATTTTACTGACCTTGGAAGGATGAATCATCCTTGAAACCTGGTGAGATTCGAACTGCCAAACTGCAGTCAGCCAGCAGTCAGCAGAAGTAGCCTGCAGTACTGCACTCTAACCACTGCGCCTCTATGGCTCAATTCTGGAGAAGATCAGATGCTGTCATCTACACTGACATCCATAGGATCTTACTGCTTGCATCAGAATGACTAAAGCAATATTGTGACATCACACCATAAACTCCAGCCTTTTGGACCATGCCTGCAACATTACAACATTGCTTTTTTTTCAGTCTAACCCCCACCCTTGCCCACCCCTCATGACACCTGTGGTCCCCTGGCCCTCTTCTGGCCCTCTTGTGTTTTCCCTCTTCTTTTTGAGTTTTTTTTTTAATTTTTATCACATCTTTTAAAGAGAGAAAAATCAAAAGAGCTATCATGCATTATTATAATCCTGAGGCTCTGTGCTTTGGAACATGGTGTTCACATTCCATGTATTCCTATATACATTTAAACATAAACAATATAATGCAACATTTAAATGCTACGGCAGCTTTTCCCAACCTAGATGTACTTAGATTAGCCTCTAAACCAAAAGTTGTGGCCACTGTAGCTATATGGTCTATGAATTACAGCAATAAGATCCAATTCATCTAGAAAGTATAAGGCTGAAAAAGGACACATTATATGAGTGCTAGAGAGCTACTATTATCTATCATTCCTCTACCTTTGGAAGAAATCCAAGGTATTTCTTTATCAACTAGCTGATAGCCTTCATTTTATCAGTATTTCTTGGCCTGACTCAGTTCTTCAGGAGAGCCAACTATAGTAAAACCTGAAGGAATGTTGTACCATTAACTTCCACTTGGCTCTTCATAGTGGATCTCAAGTCTTGCAAAAAAAAAGTTACACTGCATTAATTTAAGTCTGATCACTTTTGATGTAGATAATTTTAAGGGGCTAAGCAAAGCTTTTGTTTGCAGCTTTAAAGTTACATCATGGGTGTCAAACTTGTGGTATCACATTGCCATCACATGATGCTTCATGATGTTTTTCCCCTTTGCGGAGCTGGGGTGGGCATGGCCTGCGCAGGATGCATCCGGCCTGCAGTCTGCCAGTTTGACACCCCTGAGTTACATTATATCACTTTTTTGAAATGGCAAACTGGCTTACAGATAGAATACTTTTGAAAGAGACACACATCTTTAGCAAACCTACAAATTTGAAATTCAGGTCAGATGCTGGGCAGAATAGCACCCTTGAACTGAAAAGCAAATCTGATCTTATTTAGATTTGGATATACTAGTCTTAGCTTTAGGCTGGATGAGGTGGCTGGATGGAGTCACTGAAGCAGTGAGCGTGAGCTTTGGTGGACTCCAGAGGATGGTGGAGGATAGGAGGGCCTGGAGGAACGTTGTCCATGGGGTCACGATGGGTTAGACATGACTTCGCAACTAACAACAACAACTCTTAGCTTTACATGCAGTGATAATTGTGTTGTTCCTTTGATGACAGGCAGAGAGTTGGATTGAAGAACGCATGCAGAAGATGAAGATTCCTTCTTTTCAAAACTTGAACAAGTCATGTGACAAAATGAAGCTTCTTCAGAAGCATCAAGTTTTTGAGGCTGAGATTCTGGCTCATACAGATATAATTGCAACTGTTAAAATGGCAAGTATCAATAGCTTACACTTTGTGTTTTTGGTTCCTGTGAGATTCTTCTGCAGCATGAGATCAAACCATGGATAGATAAAATACATAGAAAAGTTGGATAAATGATGGGTCAAATGTTTTCCAGCTTAGCTTCATTGAACAGTGAGGTCAATTTGTATTGCAACTGTTAGAAAATCTCAGTAAGAACCAGGAATATACATCCTTAAATATATTGATGTCTCACATCACCTTGACTGCCCTCTGAGAGGTAGACAACATTAGACAGGTACAATCTTTCTAATTCTCTCTGTGTGTGTGTGTGAAATACCACTCACACATCATCACAAAATCTCCAGAACCATAAAGCATAAAAACTTGAAATTTGCCATGTATGTTTCTTTTGGCTTTTAGGTGCTCACTAAGAAAGGATTTTTCAAAATAACTATCAGACCATTAGTATTTCCTATATTATTATTAACACACTCTGATGCTAAGGAGTTCTACTCCCCCTCCCACACCTGAAAAGAAATCTGTTCCAAATGCAAAATACAAGCAGAGGAGAGGAGTTTCAGTTTCAGTTTTACTTTCCCAGCAGCAAGCAAGGGATAGGATAGGGGAGGCCTCTATGGGGGAGAGGGAGAGAAGGGGAGAGAAGAGGCCGATCATAACTACTCATTAATTTTCAAGCTGTAAGTGTTGATTTATCATTCAGCTAGTCTTGAATAATTTGCATGTCAAATGAGTCAATCCTTCTATTTCTGCTGGATACAAATCTGAATCAGATTCCCTGGAACCAGACTTAAGTGCACTAATGTTTTTAACCTTTGCCACTGGCCTTCCAATCTTTAAGAACTGAGTTGTCTTAGAAATAACATAGAGATATTGCAATCTTCTTCTTTCTAATTATTCCCTCTTAACTATTTAAAGAGAGGAGAAGCTCTACTACACCTTAATATTCCCCAATCGGAAGAGATACGGCAAAAGATGTACTTGCTCCAAGAACAGTGGGAAATGTTGAATCAGGCTGTTGCTGACCATGGAAAAATGCTTGAGGAGAGCAGGGATTTTCTTGAATTTCTGCAAAAAGTTGAGCGCGCAGAGGCTTGGATCAGAGACAAGGTCAGTGAATTTACAGACCACTGTTAATGTTTAGAAAACACATTTATAGCTGAATATTTGTAAAATGGTAATTGTAGCAGAAAATGTACACTTTTGTTTTATTTTGAAAAATAAGTAAAGTGTTTTCCTGTTTCCAAATGCATGAATATAAATCTACCCTGTATTACACAAAGGTTACTACTGTGTTTTATATGCATGGCTCTCCTTCTATGATATTAGTTGGTTATGCACTACCCTGTTTCCCCAAAAAATAAGACATCCCCTGATAATAAGCCCAATCGGGCTTTTGGGTACATGGCAATAAGGCCAAGTGCTTATTTCTGGGTACAAAAACAATATAAGATGGGATCTTATTGTGATGACCCAGTGTGCATCATGGAAAGGAACGCAACTCAATCCTTAGCAGCAGTCTTTATTAAAGATCAACTCCAGTTCCCCCAAAACCTCTGATGAGTTCTTCTAAGCTTGAACAAAAAGATTATACAGCCCTCGAGTTGGCTTGCTGCAGACAAGATGAATTCACACTGCAAGTAGAATTAATCACCCAAGAGAGAAGCAAGTTCTTTGGTGGCTAATTGCAACAAACTTGGCAGGAAAACAAGGAGGCGAGAAACCACAACAGGTATCTCATGATAATCAACTTTGAATCCAGCAGCAACCCTTTGCAACTGACTTGCTTATAACCCAACTGACACAGCTGTGTCCCATCAATCATTTTCTCCCAAGTAGGCTCTTTTGTAGCCTCCTCCTCTCCTGCCTATGCTGCCTAGGATAGAGAGGAGGTGGGCCTGATTCCTCATCCAAAATCCTCCTCTCTGGGTCTGTCTCTATCCCACTCTGCCCAGCCTGGCCCTGCCCTTCCCCACCTTCCTCTGCAGCCCCTGTTTCTAATGCATTGTAGCCACATAACTCCATATCTGGCTATTGGGGACGAGATTTTGTCCCCTGCGGAGAGGGCACGCAATCTGGGGGTCCTTCTGGATGTACGGCTGTCAATCGAGGATCACTTTGCGGCCGTCACCTGGGGGGCCATGTATCAGATCCATCGGATACGCCAGTTGCGCCCCTTTCTGGATCGGGATGCTTTGTGCACAGTCACTCATGCATTGGTCACCTCCCGCCTGGACTACTGTAATGCTCTCTATATGGGGCTTCCTGCAGGGAGCACCCGGAGACTCCAACTGGTGCAGAATGCAGCTGCGCGGGTGGTCATGGGGGGCCCACGATTTGCCCGGATGACCCCTCTCCTGTGCGAGCTGCATTGGCTACCGGTGGTTTTCCGGGTTTGCTTTAAGTTCTTAACCATGATCTATAGGGCAACCCATAGCATTGGACCACAGTATCTGCAGGACCGCATGCTGCCGAATACCTCCACACGACCAGTGTGGTCCCACAGATAGGGCTTGCTGAGGGTCCCAACGGCAGCTTTGTGTCGTTTGGTGACCCCCAGAAATAGGGCCTTCTCTGTGGCGGCTCCAACCCTCTGGAACGAACTTCCCCCTGCGCTGCGGAGGCTCCCAGATTTAACATCTTTTCGCCATGAGCTGAAGACCTACCTGTTTCAACTAGCCGGCCTGGGATGATCCTGTATTGGAGTTTCGGTTGATATTTTAAATTGGGGTTTTATAAATTTAACTTTGGATATATTTTAAATTTGATCAGCCTTCAAATATATGGTTTTAAATTTTAATAGCATATGTGGTACTGTTTTGTTTTAAATATGGCTGTAAACCGGCCCGAGTCCATGGAGAGGGGCGGTATATAAATATAAATAAATAATAAAAAATATTAATTGTTCTCTGCCAGCTGTTCCTCTTCTTCTGAGTCGGATGCTGGCAGAGGCATTACACTTACTTTTGGGGAATGCGGTATAAATTTATTCCCAAAAAAAGTGAGCAATATTCAAAAGAGTACAAAATATACATCTTTCAATCATTAACTTGGTGTTCTAAAATGTATTAAGACACTTTTGTTAAGCATTACTATTCATTTTATCTGGGTATTTTAGAAAGTTTTATTTTGCACAAAGAAAACTGTTATATAATTTTATGAACTGCAAGTGGGTATTAGATAATTGTAGGACCAACTGAAAATATTTAATATTCCCCAAAATTTAAGAGCAACCTTAATGTTATGGACATTTTTTTTTTAATTAAGCACATTTTGCAGTCATTTTGTCTACCACTGGTTACTGGATTTTAAGATTTTAGGAATTAGATGTGTGATTAGAACAGAAGGTAAGGATTACAGATGTTTTAAATCACAATTCACTGAAGTGTCAGAAAAGAACTATTATATCCATTCACTAAAATGTTGCATTTACTCCTAATGATATTGGTGCTGCTCACTAGGTCGTCATGGTTAATATTGGTGATGTGGGGAATGACTATGAACACTGCCTTCAGCTTTTGAAGAAATTAAATGAATTCAGAGGAATGTCTGAGGTAAGTAATATTGTTTCCATTAGCTTAATAAATAACATTTCAGGACTTCATTTCCGGCGTGGCTTGCAGACGGTCACTTAGGGATGGAGCTCATCCCGGATGACCGGTTTCCTTCTTGTTGGTGGGCTCTGCGGAGCCGATAGCCACCTTGTAGGGGTGGCCAACCCAAGGGGAACATTTCTGGGTCAACAGGAGTGATGGCAGTTTGACTACCCCATTTACCTTGCTAATCAGAAAGTCACAAAAGGTGACCTGGGAACACTGCAACCGTCATAAATATGAGTCAGTTGCCAAGTGTCTGAATTTTGATCACATGACAATGGGGATGCTGCAACAGTTATAAGTGTGAAAAATGATCATAAGTAACTTTTTTCAGTGCCATTGTAACTTTGAACAGTCTCTAAATGAACTGTTGTAAGTCGAGGACTACCTGTATTTAACCGTAAACAACTGGATGAAGTGGAGTTATAGGACTCACCTGTCAAGATGCAAAGTTTTGTAATCTCTGAGGATTACCTTAAGGAAGCTTTGCATTTTTGTTTCCATCTCAATCCCTTTTTATGGAAAAGAATTATTTTTAAAAAATTAGTGACAAGGCAGTTTAAAATGCCAATTTAAAGGATGTTCCTTTCAGGAAGCCAGAGAGATAGTAAATGTTGAGAAATGCAGATACGAAGTAGGAACTCGCAGTTAGGCTTAACATAGACATAGATGTAAGACTTAGCCTCCTAGAAGGAAGGAGAAGAGGGAGGAGGGAATGCAGACTTTGCTTTACTATCTTTTTTCTCTTCGATTTTCGTCTTACAGGGGGTAACAGTGGATGATGCCCACATCAAAGGCATCAATGCTCTCGGTCTGCGACTGAAGAGGCAGAATGAGGAAGAGATGAAAATAATATACCAACGCCGAGAACAGCTGAATGAAAGGTGTGTGGTTAAACTCTACTGATCCAAACAAAGAGGAAAATGTTCAATCAAATCTGACTAGATCCAGAGAGAAACACAGGCATTCCTTTGTTGGTGTTTCCATGGAGAAGGCTGATCTTCTTCTTTCACATATATCATTGTGATCATGCAGCATGATGCATAAGCAGGAAGACAATGAATTATATGAAAACTATCTTTATTTCAAATCCAAATGCTTTGCCAAGGTTTTTCCGACAATGTTGATTTACTTCAGAGGCAAAGCGGGGAGACGCCCAGATAAGAAACAGAATCTGTCTGCAGTCCAAAGTACTCAGAATTAGTAAGTGATAACACTATCCAAAGCTTGCTGAGATATCTCATAAATGAATCCAGGCTCTCGAAGGCAAAGAGTCACCAAAAAGCTACACCAAAAATCAGCCTTTGACTCCAGTAATTAGTTTTTCAAAACTGGTTACCTTTAAAGCCTTCAGCCCAGCTGTATCCTATCGCTCATTTCCTCTTGAGTAGTCCTTTTTCTAAAGCTCTCTTTTCTCTTCGTCTTTGCCTCGGATCAGGAGGAGGAGGAGCTGATCCTAATTCATCCTCTGAACTTCTCTCTGATTCTGCCCCTAGCCCACTGGGTCCTGCCTGGGCCTGCTCTTCCCATCCATGTCCGCAGTTCCAGCATCCCCCACACTGCTCTCTGCCAGCTGTTCTTCCGCGTTGGATGCTGACAGAGGCATGATAATCATCTTCAAGTATCAATGAATTGCCATAATGGGTGTGTAAGAGTAAAGAGGGAGTGACATTGAACTATTTGAATTTCATTCCCAACACTAGTGAATAAGTTTTATTATAAACACCCCATGAATCTAAATTGGTATGGCAATGGCAATCTTCTAGTTAGGAATAAATGTCAATGTAACCTCAAGCTACTCAATCCACATAAAAGATATAATTGTGAAATAAGAATGATTTCAATTAACTTGGTATTGTATGATTAAAATCCCTCTGGTGACAGAAAACACTGGTCAGCAGAATGGAAATCAGTACTGGGGGGGGGAGACAGTGATTCCCTCCCCCCGAGCCCTTTTACCCAATCAGATCCAGTCATGTACATTAATCACTTTTGATGTCATTTTGTTTGTGCTTGCTTAATCACATAGATAAATAAAGTTCGGCTGATGGAAATCATAAACCCAAATATATAATTGTTTTATTGCTTTAATGTGGGATTCGATCTATTTTATCTTCTCAAATAAAATTAAATATTCCAATGACAGGTGGAACAGTTTCCATGGTGATCTTAAAACATATAAGAGGAAGTTGGAAGAAGCGCTGCAGATCCATGCCTTGATTAGAGAAATTAATGACATCATAGAGAGAATTAGTGAAAAGGTGATTTATTTTATCTTTTATTATTTTATTTTATGTTTAGAACTGGGAGATTTTAAATTGTTTATTATTTAATTTTAATTATTTAAATTTTAAAGTATAAACTAGCCAACAATATTTTTTGATTTTAAATTTTAGATAGCTTTTTTGTAAATTGTGTGTTTTAAAATGGCTGTAAACTGCCCCGAGTCCATGGAGAGGGGCGGTATATAAGTTTGATTAAATAAATTAAATAAATAAATAAATTGGAGTTATTCTGGGAGGCCGATCCACCCGCCAATCAGCTACTCATGCTGAATCAGGCTGCAATAATGTGCTGAAGCTGACCAGGCTGTTTGCTGTAAGGACACTAGCCAGATGAATACCGATGGATGCTGGCAGGCAGAGGCAGAATTTTTTTTTCTTGTTTTCCTCCTGAAAAACTAATGTGCGTCTTATACTCCGGAGCATCTTATACTCAGAGAAATACGGTATACATCTGAAATCTATCCAGAAAGGAAAATAGTTATCTCTTATGCAGGTGTCTGGAGAAATAGGGTGACATTGAAACTCACCTGATCAGGGTCTTCAGTGACTTAATCACTGTATGAATTAGCATGAGAAATTTGGACTGAGGGTTTGGGAAGTGTATTTAGGTAGGCTTGGGTCATATCTTAAAATCTTTGCTTGGAAAGATCTGTATGCGTACAATTCAGAAACTTTATAGGTTCAAGCTATCTAAACCTTCTAAATCATTAACCTTCCTTGAACAAATTTCAAGCACCTGCAAATTCATTCAGATCACTTCTTAATGACAAAACAATCTAATGTTATATTTTTGGGGTAACAAACTTGCATTGCACATTAAAAAATAGCATTTCCGAAATCTTACAGTTGCCACAGAATCTCCAAAATTAATATACCTGTACTGTATACAAAGGCAAAGACTGCATTGAAACACATATACTTATTAAAGTAACATCTCCCCCAAAAAATCATTAATGAAAATTATAAAATGTATTTACATTGGGTGAATGTCAAAAGTGTTTCTAAGTTTGGTCAAATATGTATTGAAATATATATAAATTTTAATATGAAGGGAGGAAAATCAAAATTTCAATTAACAAAATGTAGTATTTTTCTTTATTTCTTAGCTTTTAAAGCTATTCTCAGAAATGTAATTTTGCCCAAATAGAAGGTGATCTTGAACAAAAGAATTATGATATTTATAAAATAATAACAGCAATAGATTTATAATCATTTTCTTGGACTACTAACTCTGCTTTAAAGCCAAATGGTCAATCAGAAGCCAAAATAATGTCATATGCTTGATGGGTTGTTTAAATTTAAAGTAATATGTTTTTCCTCAAACTGGGACAGCTCAGCAATCTCAACCCTGTGGAGAAGATTCATTTCCACTCGACTGTGAGGATATATATGATCAAGGTTCAGAGGCAGATGGTGTGTACCTCATCTTTCCAGCAGGACCAAGTGTACCTGTCCCCATGTACTGTGACATGACCACTGACGATGGAAAGTGGACGGTAATGAAACTCCTGGGATGGATCCAAGATGGGAAAGTATCCTATGGAAGCACAAGTTCAGGGCTAGTTTGGCGGAAGTTCTCATAACCTTGATTTCTTTGATCTTGCCCTGTTCTCCGGTATATATAACACTGCTCCTGTGTGAGCTTCAGTATCATTGATGGTGCTGATATTGCTCTATATAAAGCTTTAAGAAACTTGAAATATTTATATTGCAAGCATTTTTTTCCGCTGGGAAAGAATAAATATGGAAGGGTGGAGGGGTGAAATCCAGCAGGTTCTCACAGGTTATGGAGAAAATTTTGAGTAGTTCATAAAAACTGACAAATACCAGCTCTGGCTGGCCTCAGAGTGGGGTGGAAATGGAGATTTTGCAGTATCCTTCCCCTGCCACACCCA
>JANHFP010006381.1:53655-68325 GCA_032468135.1 Calamaria suluensis
TGGAAGGAGGGAGAGTGAGCTGCTTTGGTATCTGGGTGTTTTTTTAAAAAAAAATCAAAGTGAAGATTTTGTATTTCTGCTTTCCTGCTTAGGTTCCAATCATTCCGTTAAGACATTTCTTAATGAAATCAAAATATAAACTTAAACAGAGAAAGGAAACCGCTACTGTTTAATCGTTCGGCATGCTTGGTGAGAATGATTTTTTTTTTCCTTGACAAAGAACGGGGGGGGGGGGGGAATGAAAACAAACAAGCAATAAGGTGTCAGACGAATGCAAGCGTCTAGAAGAAAACACACACAATTATATGCTAAATTTGTGTGTCTGAATTGTAATACTGACCATGTCAATCCTTGTGACTATCATTGCTCATCTAGTTTAATCTGTAAGGTATTGGAATCTATTCAGGCAGTGGATAACGTCTGCTGTAATGTCTATTCTTTGAAGTTGCTTAGTTCTTTCATAAGTCTAAAGCTTAATTATACATTTGCTAACCTATTAACTAACTAGATGCAGCTTTTACTTTTCATCTGCAAAAATGTGGAGAATCAAAGTCAGGCAAAACAACTTCAAATGAGGGTACTAGATTGAGGCAGTGATAAAAATATTGAGACGAGTGACACAGGCTGGAGGAGATAAAACTATATATAAAGAAGAAATGAGAAGGAACAACACTAATTATTACCAAAGTGAATGTCAATAGCTACTGAGTTTTCAAAAGAAAAGCTGACTGAGTTTTGCAATTGCCTTGCAGGTGAAAAAAATATTTAATTTGCTTGACAATTGTAATATGTTTAAGAAAGAGGGAGGAAGGGAGAGAGAATAAGTAAGGTAGTAGAGTAACTAGAGAAGGTTTAGAGAAAAGTACCTCTTAAAGAAATATCCATTAGCTTCAAATTGTTCCCTCAGCATGAATTTTCCACGATATTCAATAATAAGTGCATCTGGAGGCAAGTCTTTGGCAGCTTTTAAAATTTTCTTATTTTTTTGAATATAGCTCTAAAAGGAGAAAAGAAAAAATTAAGAATCTTATTAACTGCCACACTGATACAGATATAATGTACCCTTTTACAGAACAGCTTGGTAATTTTAAATATGTTTTCTTGTTTACAAAGCTAATTGATTTTATTCCTGGAAGGTCTTTGATTATCATATTTACACAGACATCTTAATTTACATATTGGAAAGGACAACAACTTGAATGCACGTATAAATTCTATAAAACTGAAAATCAAGACAAACTTTTCAAAATAGGTGGGGGGGGGAGCTCTTCTCTTACAGATGCTTCACACCATCTTATTAAAAGGCCAGAACTGGGGTGGCAGAAGGAATGAAAACACATGACATATGCAGTCTCTTACATTTGCTAACCAGAGCAAAAGGACAGGTGCTAAATAAGATACATTTCAACAAAAATGCCAACATGCGGATTCTTAGGTAAAGGGAATTTCTTCTGCATTTGGATAGCCTTAGGGTGGGAATATGCCTTTCTAAGAAAAAGTCTTACTGTATGTACTCTGACACAACAACTAAGGAACTCACACCTCTTGTAATTGTGTCACTTCTGATCAAAAGAGAATTGGCCTATATCTAGGCGAAGGTCTCTGCAAGCAGGGACATTCCTCCAAGGAGTGCGTCACGTGCGCCATGCTGATGCTAGAGAGAAAGAAGCAAAGATGCTTCTTATTACAAGAGCTGAGAATGTAACTTTTCCTTTATTGTTTAGTCTCTTTCTACCGACATTAAATTTATCAAATAGCTTGCAGATCCCTTCCATAGAGTGCATGACACGTAGTTTTGATGGCATAATTTTGCACTCTTATTTTCTCAGAATTAACTGTCAAGGAGCATTTACTTGGCATTTGGGGGAGGGGGAATACTGCAGGATATGTATTTGAAGGTAGATTAGCATGGTACTTCAAAAGTGTGTATAAAGCACATAGCCTGGCCATTTATAACCAATCGCATACAATGAACTGGACAAAACATTAAGTGCTGTACCCATTCCAATATGCTACTGAAGCATGCTAGCATATTGTGCATGTACTGTTTCAGCAAAAAAAAAAAAGTTAAGCCTATTTATAGCCATTTCAATACAAATTAGTTCCAATGGATTGATTGTGTTGAAAGTACCATTGTTCCTATCCAAATAATGGGGTCTTCCAGGGCTAAGCTGCTATCTGTTTATATTTATGACAACTCTCTTAAAATGTGTTACATATCACAATTTTGATTATCCCTGAAATTTGCCACTGCTAAATAGGAGAACAAGCATTCAGAAAGAGATATACGTGAGCACCTTCCTATGTGTTGCCTCTACTCTGAACAAAACAGTTTGATAGTCCCTCTAAGACAGTGGCAATTTTGGCCAGTGATGATCCTCTCAGAAATCATAGCAACACAAGAGGAAGTAACGTGCATTCCAAAAGGAGACAATTTTCTGTCGTTGCAATTTTTCCATTACAGTGAGTCTATTGTTTTGTGGAAACAGACGCCTGCATACACTACCAGAGCCAATAATTGGGATATGAAAAATATTCTGTGCACAACAGCTGGTTTTAGAAAAGTTGTGTCTGAACCAAAACACACCCATTTGGGATGATTTGTTCCGTGGACAGGGGGAAAAATGGTGCATGTTCTATTCCATGTAGAAGTGGTTAGGAAGAAGTACTACTAGTAATACTTGGGAAAAAAAGATGGCCCAGGGTTTGAGGGCTGGGACCCCACTGTCTGTGTCTGATAGGAGGAGAAAAAATTGCTGGGAAAATCAAGGGAGCAGGTAAGACAGCTGCTGGGATGTGCTTGGACATGACCAGTAGTGGTAACTAAAAGGAGGAGGATCAGAGATTCAGAAAATCAGGGATTTAGTAGGCTAGTGAGGATGCACTATGATCTGCAAGTAAACATTATTTTTCAATACTTAAGTATGGGTTTATTGCCCATATTTTATAAGACATTAACACCATTGCACCACCGAAAAATAAGCTTATAGCTTTCAATTATTTTTCAGTCCTACTAGTGAAAGAAATTGGAAAATCAAATATTTGTTTTGATCAATGATGTTTAAAACTATATGAAATTGAAATGGCTGTAAAATAGAATACAGCAGTAAAATGCTTTTGAGGAATCCTTTAATTAAACATAGTATTGCTCACTTTCGGTCTTAATTGTTTAAATTTATATATTCACGGTTTATACCATGAGCTAGTGTCCAGAAGAACACAATTTATAAATCTAATAAAATGTAAGAAACAAATGCTCTATAAAAAAGTCATTTACCATATTTATATATATATTGATTTCTTAATTAACAGTTGACAGATCAGGTATATTAATGCTCAGCCTTGGGTAACTGAAATCCTATTTGTCCCACTGAAATTGAGATGATCAAAGAGATATTTTGAATTGTTCTATCTCTCACCTTGGAGGATGGAGTTAATATTATCTAATTACTAATTGTCTGCACCAATTATGATTGTATTTCTGTGCCACAGAAATGGGAGGCAGAAATTCCCGGCTCTAACATAACCTAAATAGGGTTTTATCATGGATATTTTACATTTTAATATGGCTTCTTACTTTTCAGTGGATTCATAAATTCTCCAATCAATAAATATGAGTTTTCAAGTAAATTGACACATGTAATAGTATACATGCAAATGGTTTTCTTCCATCCCCTTATCCTTATTTTAATTATCAATATTAATAATATATGATTGAAATGCCTTTGGCAGAGATAAACACATCAGCATTCAGATTGAGAGCTTCACTGGGGTTTATAATGGAAATGAAGACAGTGCGAGCTTTATTTTTAACAGAATCTTATAACATTTCTTGCCACTTCTTTCCTTTATATCAAAGAAACATTTATTTTCTTCTAGTTATGTTGAACTGTTCTTAATATTAAAGTAAAACATTTATGAATGAGATGCCCCAAAACTGACAATGAGTCACAGGATAACCAGACTCATACAATTCTTTCTCCAAAAACTTCTGCATGACACAAAATGACTGTCAGCTACTGATGGTGTCTGAATGCTTTAATTCTCCATTTTACTCAGTATTTTTCTACTTCCAAGTTAGAGATAAGGCTATTTAATTTTGTAGCTTGTAATAGTTCTGTAGATAATTAGAATTTAAACTTCCCTAAAGCCATGGACACTTCATTAATGTGCGTATAGCTTAAAACATCAATTTGTAATGTTGCTATTTATTGTACGCTATAAATAAATAGCAATAAGACTTATATACCGCTTTACAGCCCTCTCTAAGCCCTTTATTGAGTTAGCATATAGATCCCAACAATTTGGATTTAAATGGTAAAATATTTATTGTGATAATTGAAAGTTCTGACTGGACATCGTTTCCTACCAATAGCTGGCTATTTTAAAAAGTAAATAAATACATGACAAATAAATAAATGACTGTTCCTAAAGGGAGAAGCCACACCTTCAATACTATACATTTTTGTATAAAGAAATGCAAAATTTTAATACTAGGTTACATTAAAGGTTCCTTCAATACGCATTTGTATACCTCTACTGGAGGTTTGAAGATTGAGTTGTTGGTGACCACCTCTTTTTCTTCATCTCCATTTCCTAATCTCAAAACTATTCGTTGGGCCTCTCTCTGAACACCTTCACTATATTGATTGTTGTTTGCTTCTTCATATCGGTCCATCCATGCCTTGATTTTAGTTTCCCACCCAAAGTTTGAAATATCAGAAGGATCAATCTCTGGAGCCGAGCCCTACGTGAAAATATAAACATAAAATTAGGGTGTTTTCAGAGCCAGCTGACTCAAAACATCTGTGAAAAACATAATTACCTAATTCGTGCACAAGATGTATGAAATTTAGCAACTTTTCTACAAAATTAAGGGCTCAATGATATGGTCTCTTGACATTCACCATACTTTCCCCTGGAGTTTCAATCAAATCCTGCTCCTGCACCTCATCTTTAACTGAAATAAAAACCTCAAAGTTAAGATGTTCTTCACTTTCCTAGATGTTTGTCAGTTTGCCTGTTCACAGGTTCTTAATCTCAGGGATCCCAACTTATGGAAGTGGCACTGTCGATTATATGTTATTCAGCTGATCAGTGCTAATAGTCCAGTACAATTGTATACAAATGACAGCATTTCTGTAGTTGCAACATACAGACATTTCTATTAGATTGATAGCAGAGATTTAGAGCATTTAAGAGAGCACTTATATACCACTTCATAGTGCTTTACAATTGTCTCTAAGCAGTTTACAGAGTCAGCATATTGCCCTCAACTATCTGGCTCTTCATTTTACCAACTTTGGAAGGCTGGAAGGCTGAGTCAACCTTGAGCCAACCAGGATCAAACTCCTGGCTGTGGGCAGAGTTAGCTTTCAATACTGTATTCTAAGCACGGCTTAGATAGCAAAAGCACTTAAGGTTATATACTGCTTCACAATGCTTTACAGCTCTCTCTAAGCAGTTTACAGAATCAGCATATTGCTCTCAACAAACCGGGTCCTCATTTTATCAACCTTGGAAGGATGGAAGGCTGAGTCAACCTTGAGCTGGTCAAGATCAAACTCCTGGGAGTGTTAGCTTACAATACTGCATTCTGCACCACCATGGCTCTTTTAAGATTTGGGGACATTTTTTGTTGTTGTGGTTCTAGTTTCTCTTAAAGAAGTGATGTTCAGTACTAGGTATCTCCCATTTGGTTGTTTGAATGTGGCCTGTTTTCCCTCCCAACACATTTCTTGGTGTCCCCTTAAACAATATATAGTGTTTTATATGAACTCTACTGTGAGAGGATTTCAAAGGGCATTTATCAACCCACAGAGTTGGAATGGGCCTTTTTAATAGGCTCTTCCTTGGCTCTGGAAATCCTTTTCTCATTCCTTCTCTACAAGTGTTCGACCTTCAGGAACACAAAACCGCCCTTGGAAGTATGTTCTATAGATGAAGCTGTCATCTTACAGTGATCCTATATTTGGCATCTGGCAGATATGCGGACTTCAAATCCTCAAATTCCGCAGGCAGCATGCCCAGTGTACAGAAGACTGGGAATGCAGTCCACACATCTAGCAAGCATCCACACTGGTGAATGCTAGTTTATTAACTGCCCTTCAAGTTACTGTAGTAGCTTATTTGCACTACAGAAAATATTTATACTTCTCTGTGGGGTTTTTTTCTGTTACATAGAATTTACATCGTAGGTATTTTTAAAAGTGTTAAACTTTTTATGAACATTCAATGTGATTGCCCCCCTTAGGCATTAGTTTTAGAAATATGAAGATTTAAGGTTTTAAGCAGTATAAAACTTAGCTTGACAACCAAACCTCTGGTGCCCGTAAATCAATGAACAAATGAGTATAGTGGAATAAATAGTACCAAGAACATAAACAATGTTTTACCTTAACTCTTGAAGATTTTCTAGAACCTTCACGGAAAGCCTACAAAAAAAAATACATCAGCATACAAGATTAAAATAAATATTCTTTGAAAGAGGATTTGCCTGAATATATTCATCTTGCTTGAGAGACAACTATCCTTCTGCGGCACTATAAAACGCAGATAAATTCTCCTTATGTTTTGCCGGTAGTAGAATATAATTATTCTATGTGTGGAAGGCCACTGTGAGTTCCACCAAATAGTGGGGGTACATATAGCAATTAGTAAGAGGCTGTAACTTTGTAAGGCAATATTATTTCCTGGCTAATATTTTCCTCTGCCAATTTCACCCGATCTCAGGACCACCGTGTCTTTGTGCTGTTTCTGTCACCTTTATATCAACTGGTTCCAATACCCCTTTTTGGAATCAAGTGAGATCTTTCAAACTTTATTTCCTCTGCCTCTTTAATGTACTTATTTCTAAATATCAGTTTATACTGTGGATACTACAGTATCTAAGAAGTGCTGAGCAACTGAAGGTCAACCATGCTGGACAAGGTATTCCTGGCTCCTTTTTAAAGAAGCACCAATGCCATCTTTTCCTAGAGAAGCCATTGCTGGATTTCACTGTTCTGAACAACTTTCATCAAATCTCCCTCATCCAGATGCTGGGGTGTTGTAACCCCAGAGGAAATGATATCTGGAGCCCCTTCAGTTAGGTTTCAGGCCCAGATATGGAATCAAAACACTGGCAGGATGGAGGTATTGCACGCATCCTTGCTCTTCTTGACCTCTTGGTGGCCCTTCCAATACCATTGACCATGGGTATTCTGTTGCGACAAGCTAAGGAGTTGGGGGAGTGGAGGGTGGCACAGTTACCTCCTTCCCCCAAGGCCAGTTCCAATTGGTGTCGAAAGGGAGTGAGAAGTCCAGCTCAAGGCCTCTGCTTTGTGGGCTGCCACAGGGCTCCTCTCTCAGCATCTTGTTAACATTTACATGAAACCACCTTCGTGAAGGTGATAGGCAGTTTTAAAATTAATAAATAAAAATCAGCCTTAGTTTTTAGCTTACTTTTTTACATTTTGTGATGGTTTGCTCTTTCTCTCCACTTTTTTTCCTTTTCTTATCTGTGACCTTTGTAACTCGTGTAGCAGTTAGTGTAATTGTAGTTGGTGTATGTTGAAAAGCAGTATATAATTCTACAGGAACTTCATCACCACTTTCTGTTGCACTGGTATCCCCATCTTTAAAATACAAATGAAACATGAAATTACCTCACAGTACTAAAATATTCCATGAATTAAAGTCACTGATTGTTTAAACTACTAATTGCATATAAAATTACCCAAATTTTTGAAAAAGGAAATAAGGAGTAATATTAACATCCATTAATTATGGGTTCCAGTAACAAAAAAATATGTTTAGATTTATGGTTTCTTTACATTTAATAAAGCTTCATTTTTTCCAAAAGAGCTGAAATATTTCCATATACTAAACATAGTTTATATCAAATTATGTCTTAATTAGAGATTCATCTACTTATGTAAGTTTTAACCCAAATGTAAGGCTTTTCTGCTCTTCTCATACTGTATTTAAAACAAATATTAAGATGCAAGGTTTTAGACCAAGTATTAGCAACTTAGAAAAAGAAAGAATACAGGAAAATATGTTTCAATCACGCTAATAAAATAAAGATAAAGCCAATGTTCTTCCAACTAATTGGGAAACGAATTTTATTCAACAACTTTTCCTAAGGCTAAGTCTTATTCCTTTAGATTCCAAATAAATTTGAAACATTGACTGTCATCTGTGTTTTCTTCCCAAAGGCCTCTCTAATGCCACTGTAAACTTATAATGCAAAAAGTAATTAAAAACAGGAAAGGGTATCTATCACAACATTGTGATCATATAGTGATCATTATAACAAAAGGTCACAATCAACTTCTAATTATTTGTTACTTCACTGCTTGTAGGAACTGTAGCAGAATTCAAACAGAAAAATTAGCAAAGAAGTAAGGTCTCTTTTAGCATATGCAAATATGGCTTCTGTGTCTTCAACAGTTTCTCAAATTTAAGGCTATGTTAAATTTATGTGGCTTGCAGTTTGCAAATACATATTTTTGTTCAATCGTATATTTTATAATCCTAAAAAAAACCCTTCCACTGTTGAAAAAAAAATCACACAGCATCCATTATAAGAACCAAGCTTTTTTCTTCCTGAAGCAGAAAAAAATTCCAGCAACACCCATTGTGCATATTTAAATACACCATAATCTTCAGAGGGAAAAAAAAACCCAACACAAAATAAACCAAATTTGATCTAGAAACTTTAAGAGAATATGGCATGCTAACTGTTACAGCAGCTTTTACTGCTGAATAGCGATAAGCAAATTGGCTATTTCCCCATTTCAGGATAAACTGCATATAAACCCAATACTTCATTTTGTGGCAAAATTATATAAGAAAATGCACCCTGGTTTATACAAGGTGCTTAATGCCATTTTATTCTAGTTGATTTTGACTGATTTCTGCTTCCTGTATTTTGTCATTACTTTTGTTCTGTATTTTATTTCTCTGTTGACAAATATTGCAAAATAAATAAACTTCAGCACCTTCGAATCTACAGTAGGACAACCAATTTTTGCAAAACTAAGTAGCAAGACATGAGGACTTGGGCACAGCCTCCAAACTTCTTTCAAGAGTTACTGCTGAATTATTTTTATTATAAGCATAATACTAATAATTAAAAATACAGGACATCATTTTACAAGATTTGGTTAATTTAAACAATGTACATTTGTTTTAGCAAGGAAAATATTCAAAAGTTGTTCTGTAAACAAATACTTAATTTATTTGCGTAAAAACTGGTAAGCTATTTGCATAAAAAGGTTTTTATTAGCAAATAAAAATGTTTCATCTCTACTCTATTAAAGGATGTTTATTTTTTAGCAAAAATGCAAGAAACACACACACCCCAAAAAAGGGGGGGGGAATGTCAACAGCAACAGAGTGCTTGGCATCAGTGTAATTATCAAGAACAAACTTTAGAGTTTAATGAAATTTGTTTACCTACCTGACATATTTTCCCTTTTTCTACGCTGGAGCAACACTGCTCTTTCCTTATCTAAGCTCCTTTTAAAAATAGGAGAAAAAAAGACTAAGTAAATATTAAGATTTTGATGGGACATCAAAGGTTTTTTTAATGAATGGTATACGTGTATTAAATAAAATTGTAATAAACAATTAAAATAAAAATGGCTATATCCATTCACCATACTAATTAATTCATTTTTTGCAGTTTGAATACATTGATTTTTTTAAAAAATTGGCAAATATGTGAACAGAACCAGAGGAAATGTATCAAATTTTTAACCTGGAGCTCTCCACGCTGGAAATTTTATACTTGGTAGAAAGCATCAATTTCAAAGCAAGGAATTTAGCAATGCAGTGACATCTAATTCTCTGTTAGTTTAGCGTTCCAGCTTCATAAGTAAAGAGATAGGCTAAGTCCCCTAAAGCAGGGATGACAAATCTGATTTCATTGAGGGCCATATCAGGGCTGTGTTTGACCTCAGGGGGTTAGGGTAGGCGTGGCCAGAGTGGCTGTGGACGTCACTTGTGTTGGGGGAGCCTGTGTTGGCCCAAGCGCTCTGCCAGCGAAAACGAGCTCCCAAGCTCCTTTTCTGGCTGGGACAGCCTACTGCAACCCTCTGCCAGCAAAAATGGAGCTTGCAAGGGGTGTGCACAATCCTCCCAGGCTGTGTTTTCACTGGCAGAGGCACGCTGGTCCGCTGTTTCCAGGGCACAAGCCAGATGTAAGCAGGAAGATCCGGCCTGTGGGCCTTGAGTTTGACACCCCTGCCCTATTCTAACAATATTCAAAACCTAGAAACTACCTCAAACTGGCTGTTTCTTGTAACACAGTGTCTATATTACACTATGGGTATTTTTTTATTCTTACAAATACTGTGTGAACAGAACCAAAGGAAATGTATTCAGTAAATCAAGGTTACATGAGCCACATCCTGGCATTGCTCTGTTATAGGCGGACTATCTCATTGTTCCGCCAATTCTTGACAACGTGCTGCAACTGGTTTTATCCCATCTTATTCCTCCAAAGCTTGACTAGCCATTGGAAAGTGAGGACATACACAAACCTCCTTCTTTAAAGGATCACATTTTTCCCCCAGTGCATAGAGGTGGATTATTTCTCAGATAAAATAACCTGTGTTAACTATGAGTTAACTCTTGATCCAGAGAACAGCAATCACAAAATATTATTTTAAGGTAAATGATACAAGCAAGTTTCAAAGATAATAAATATCAAATCTTATTTAATTCAAATATGATCATGAAAAAGGACTATTTTGGACACCACTTCTGCTGAATGAAGAGTGCCATCTTTTAAGATAAATTGTACTCTTCAATATAATATTCAAATGTATTAATGTAATGAGAGAAGTTCATCTTCATCTGCTCATATTTTGCCCATGTTTCAAATAATATGCTGACACAAATAATATATTTTCAACTATGTACCACTCACCTAGGCTGGCAACGTTCACAAAGGTATGTGTCAGGAATATGCTGCCTATCAATCCCCATGCAATCAATATGTTGCCAAACACTTTAAAAAAAGGAAAGAATACGGTGTTATTTCCATACTTTTCAAGGTTTAAATAGTTCATTCAAGTTTCCTTCTGACCCAAAACAATTTCCATAACATTTGCTATCACTTGAAATGATGATATGCAAAATATAGGGAGTGTTCCATTATTGCTGTTTCAAATAATCTCCTCTAAACAACGTAGCAAGTGCTCCATTACTCTGTTCTGAATGTTTGGAAATCCTGCACGTGGCTTGTTTTGTTTCTGTAATTCCTCTAAAGCCACAAAGCCTTGAAGAAAGCATTCACTGATAAACAGCAGCCACAAGTTTCAACCCTCTGCCAAAGCTAACTGAGCAGGGCTGGGAGGAGGCAAGAGGCAAAACCATTTCTAGATATCTCTCTCTCTCTCTCTCTCTCTCTCTATCTATCTATCTATCTATCTTGCTGTACTTTCAAATGTGGAGATAAGTCAAATGCAAGATTTATGACTTTGTTAATATGTTTAACGTACAGGCAAGTTGGCAAAAGTAACGTGTACATCGTGAATGTTTGTTTGGAAGAAGCATTAAGACAACTGCCAGAAAAGTGTATTTTTGCTACTGGTCGTGGGCTGTATTAATGTGAATGCATGGCTGCAGCTTCCTTTTAGATTTATTCCACGCTATTTGTAAAATCAGATCAGACTGGAAAAGCCATTCTTAGCTGTGGCTTTCTTTGTTTGCTCTGGTAATTTTTAAAATGTTTGCTTTGTTTTATGTTAGCTAATTCTTCTGCATTTGGGATAGAAGGTAGCACTCAGCATGGTCCCCTAGGACAAAAGATAACAGCAATGAACTTGTTTCAAGTTCCCATTGCTTGGACAGAATGTTCTGATGGGATCATTTTATTCCAAGCTAGGTACAAACGTTTTTCCTTTCTTTCATGCACTTGCCTATTCTTCATTTTTAACAATATGATCATTCAGGAAAGTTACTTTCTGACTGAAGAGATAAAAGTGTGCAGATACTTTTCTGGAAAGCAGTTTCTCCAATAAAACCCACATTTGCCACCTGAAATTCCACTACTATGTTTTTTTTAAAAAAGAAAGTTGATGTTAATATAAATGCTATATAGCCATCAGGATTTCCCATTACAATGCTCTAAAATTTTAACTCCAACTACGTCTGTCAATCATACAGCACCTTCAGCATTATACAAGTGACACTAATAACCAAGATTCCACAAAACAGAGCTTTTCTCATTAGCAGTAGACTTATACACCACAGTGCTTAACTGCACTAAGTGGTTTACAGATTCCAACAATCTGGGTCCTCATTTTACCAACCTTGGAAGGATGGAAGGCTGAGTCAACCTTAAACTGGTCGGGATCGAACTCCCAGCAGTGGGCAGAGTAAGCCAGCAATTCTGAGCCACTAGGGCTCCTATCTTATCACCCAGTCCTCCCGCTCACTCTACTGTGAGTTCTGAGTTATGATCCTCAGCATGATCCTTCACTTCCAGGGTGTCTCTGCTGACTTGATGGCCTGTCCCCTCATCCATCCATCCTGTGAGCAAAAGGGTGGCCAACACAATGACAAAATGGTGGTGGCGTCTATTATTGACACATTTGCTTAATAGCCTAAATACTTTATTAAAGGGGGGGGGGATTCTCACTGAACAACCAGAGGACCAGGAGAGCTGGTAGTAATAATACTGGGTATACAGTGTTTCCCCAAAAAATAAGACCCTGTCTTTCATTTATTTGAACCCTGAAATAAGTGCTTGGCCTTATTGCCATGCGCTCAAAAGCCCAATTCGGCTTATTATCAGGGGAGGTCTTATTTTGGGGAAAACAGGGCAAACATTTCAAAAAGCTTGTGCCTATGGACTATTTTACCTGCATTTGTCACAACAGATCATATAGCCATCATCATGGGTGAATCCACAAATGCACCGAGTTATATCAGTGCCGTAGCTTCCATCCTCAGATGTGCTGATAGTAGTAGCACTGGATGTCTCATCAAAATTTGGAGCAGTGTATATGCCTACTTCATTCTTGCTTATAAGAACTGAAGGAGGAGGCGATGCTGGGGGTGTTGGAGGAGGACGAGCGCCATAATTATGGTCCTGAAAAATTAGTTACATAAAATCATCCATCTTTTCATAAGACCTTTTTTTAAATTCATGCATAGAATTATAAACCTGGCCTTTTCAACATTTCTCTACCAACTCAACCTCACTCTAATATATGTTTAAAACCTCTGAAGCAAATTAGCTTTTTAAAAAAAGTAAATGCGTATTACTTTATCCATTCTGACACTATTGATAGAGGTTTTATAATATTGATTTCTTACCAACTCTGAATAAACAAAATCTGTATCATTAATATTTACATCAAGGGAAATAGGTATCAGAAAGCATGCTGCTGGTTAAGACTAAATACAAACCAGGCTTGTTCAATTATCATACAACATAGTTACTTATTCAGGCCGATTGTTAAAGTATCAGAGAAAGCACATCTTCTTAGTATAAAAACCAATTTTATTTAAGCAGAAGATGAGTCCTTCAATTTCCAACTTTTCTACATAGTTATAATAATTGGTTTAGGGGAGTATTTACTTAGAGAAGAAAGGAAGGCCTACTTTATCAATTCATCACTCCAATTTTATAAGATGCTATCTTAAAGCAAATAGATATGATCAGATGATTGTGTAACGATAAAGCAGCCAAGAAAATTGTGCCAAATACTATTTCAGCACAAAATATAGCAGTAATGCATGTTTAAAATGGACTTGAATGGATCTTATTACTCTCAATACTCCAACTTGCTGGTTCCTTTATAAGCAACTGGAGACTCTGCTGTAGGAAAGGTTTGCTGCGATTTAAAGGGAAATATAACTTGTGCAGATTGTTTAAGGGCATAATAATCAAAGGAAGTATAATGTCAAATAAGGCAGAGCTGGCTTTTTTCTACTGGCCAGAGTTCCTGCTTTAATTGCTGTAGGACTAGATTTATAAGATCAGGCTAGCCAAGGGCATAACTATCATAATTTTAGCTTCAAGTTATAGTCCAATTCTATTATTCAAGACAATTTAGTAAAAGCAGTAATAAAAGCAATGCCGTTTAAGAAAGAACAATGACAGAAATAATAGGAAAAAAATTAGATAAAAATTGTGAAGAATCATTGAAACCAACTTCTTTTATAAAGACGTTTAGAGTTGGGAGGTGTCAGTGAGCTATTTTCATATCAAGCCAAATGAACTAGCCAAAACACAATTAAATGTCTAGAAACTTAACAAGGACCTAAAATAAAGGCTTTTTAAAAAAGGAACATACCGCATAAGGCAAACCAATGTAACTGTGTGAATGATGAGAGCTGTTATTATATAGTTGGTGTGGATAACTGTTTGACTTCTCAACTACCACAGGGCTAGCTTCTACAGATTCAGGTCTGAAAAGCAAAAAAAGTGGATAAACATTACAATTTCACATTCAATGGCTCCTGCGTGTGTTTCTATCTTGCTTATTAATACTGCATATATAACAACTATGAAATGTATGCAGTACAATGCAGAGAAACATTCTGAAGGAACCTAAGGAAGAATCTGGGGGGAAAATGTTGCTTGTCACTCATGCCAAACTGCCACTGAAACACACATACTAGCAAGTGAACACTGTGTGAATTTTAATAACGCAGACAATGTTGTAC
>JANHFP010006383.1:9425-20430 GCA_032468135.1 Calamaria suluensis
AGCACAGTGGTGAAATCCAAATGTTTTTACTACTGGTTCTGTGGGTGTGTCTTGTTTTCAGGGGAAGGATATTGCAAAATCTCCATTCCCATCCCACTCTGCTGGATTTCACCCCTGGTTCAGCAGTGTTTGCAGCCTGATGTCATGTTCCTAATTCAAGACTTAAATGACCAAAACAACCTGTTTGTAATGTGAAACAAGCAGGTTATTTTTTTTTCCATATTCAAACATTTTGCACATTAGTATAGAAAATCATTCGTAAGATTTTAAGTTTGGACTTGGAATAAAAACTAGAGGCAAACCCAAAGTTGACTGGTGAGGTGTTCAACTTCTTTGTAACTACCAGAGTGCTATAACTGCATAGTTTATCTCATATATGGCATATTTCACATTGGTGCCGTTCAGGTTAAATGACCTTCAGAATTTCTAGCCGATACAGAAAGCATTTTGACATCAGTTCCTATATATATCATAATTGATCATGAATGACAATAGGGTTGGGTCTTGTCCATATACTAAGCAAATATACACAAAAGGCTTTCCATATAGAATAACTACAATGTTAAGTTATAAGAGACAGCTCCCAGTTTGAACAGTGCTGGTAGATAGTTTTAATATGCAAGAGAGGACACATATTAAAAATTTCAAATTTCCCATTTTCGGTTGAAATCATGCCAATTGTGCGACAAATGAATCATAGATACAGTTAAGCAAAGCATTAAAGTTTCCATATTTTACATAAGGATACATTTTAAAAGTAATATTAATTTTCAACCAACTTGCCATTTCATTTACAGTACATACAGACAATGCAGCAACACTAATGAAAGCATCTTTGGTTAGGCATATCTTCGGACATAAAGCATATATACTCAATTTGATATGCTTTACATACTTCCGAATAAATCAAGACAAGAGACTAGTCCCTACAGCAGTTTTCTGGGGCTTTTGATACAAGGAGGTTCGTACTTGCTCCATTAATGTGATATAGGAGTGTCTTGCAACTACATCTGCCACAGAGTGTTTGGCGGTCCTCCTCCAATGGCAGAGAGGAAAATGATTGCTCTAAGTAGGAGGGGATTCAGTCTTTCAAGCTTCCTATTGTCTACTGCAGAAAAGTCACTGATGAAATTATTTACATTCTAATTAATACCTTCAGATAGAGAAAGTCAAACATGCCAGGACGGGTTGTGGATTTAGAGGATCCAAACCCTTTCTGTTCTGACATGTCATTGGAAAATTAAGAGCCAGAGAACTGTATTTCACTTCAATTAAGAGAAAATATGTTTACAGTGTAGTAAAAAGTCAAATGAAAGACAGGATAATGTCACATCAGTCCTCCTACAATATAGGTAAAGGTAAGGTATCCCTCACACATATGTGCTAGTCGTTTCTGACTCTAGGGGCTGGTGCTTGTCACCATTTGAAAGAGCCAGTGCTGTCCGAAGACGTCTCCATGGTCATGTGGCTGGCATGACTAAATGCCAAAGGCACATGGAGCGCTGTTACCTTCCCACCAAAGGTGGTCCCTATTTTTTCTCCTTGAATTTTTATGTGCTTTCGAAACTGCTAGGTTGGCAGAAGTCCTACAATATACATAAGTAATAATACACTGTGGGGGAAAAGTAGTTTTGTTACTTTGATTTCTTCCTCTCTCCTGGAATTATTCCTTAATGGAGATAATCATGTATCTTTAGTGAATGAAAATCTACAGCTATTAATGTACATTTAAACATAGCCATTTATTTGTTATATTTATTGTTTAATCTTCCTATTAGTTCTCAATAGCTATATTACTTTGTTTGGCTTTACCGTATTATTAATATTTCATATGATAAGAGGACAGTTAATTCTGCCTGCTCTATATCTGGTCTGTAAGTAAGTGCATCAGCTGCTGCTTATATATTTGCCAGCTTCACATATATATATTTTCCTATTTTAAAGTATGATTTAAATTATCTTTGCACACTACCTTTAAAATACTTAATGTGAGCATATTTTTATTTAGCAATATCTCTACAAAAGCTTTTTTGTTTCACTTTTGTTAAGAACTTTGTCTACATAGTTATGTACAGATAAACCATTCTGGCTAATGTACAAATAATAATAGATAGAGGAACATTAAGCAACAAAGTATGCCTTCTTTAAAGGCTCGGTTTCGCAAATTTTTCCAGACATGCAGAATAATACACATTTTTTGGAATGATATATACCAGACACAGTCCATGTTTAACAATTTCTTCAAGATTTATATATTTTCAGATTCAGAATATATGTAAATGAAGTTTTAGCAGCTAATATCTTTATATACTGATTCGCAGTTTGAACCTCTGTGTGTTCACCAACACAGACTACAGCAATTTTCATAGTCTACAGTCCCACTTCAATTGCATAGTTTGATTTTGGGTAAATAGCTTCCCACTGGGGATGTAAGCAGCCAATTACATAATTTAGGCAGAAAAAGAAAAGCATCTAAGAATTACAACTGATTGCGGATTTTGGTTTATGCCTAATTAAGCAAAGTAGAGCTTCACTTTACAAAAGATAGGAGACATAGTGCATGTGTACCTTAGTATGATGAACCTACTAAAAACTTAACCACCAAATATAAGTTTCACCAAAATGCTCTGGATTTAAAAAATTATACAAGAGTAATTAATGGTGTCTTGAGCACATAAGGTGCTGTGTTCTAGTTTCAAATTTCACTTTATATGGCTCATAAATTTAGTTTTTATGAAGTTTATATTCATTTGACGATTTCCTGGAATCAAAATAAATTGTCTCACGAATCATACATTTGGGTATCCTTCCCCAGATTAGAGCAGACTGCATAGTTTGAATGCATTTGGAATGTGGACAATCCCATCAGATTGAAATTATATGTTGGGTTCTTCCTTGTATTTTGATTAATCATTATTAATTGGGTGATACTGAAGCTTCCTTTGAGTCA
Organism: Calamaria suluensis; assembly: GCA_032468135.1. Lineage (NCBI taxonomy): Eukaryota > Metazoa > Chordata > Lepidosauria > Squamata > Calamariidae > Calamaria > Calamaria suluensis. Next base: position 12,376 of record JANHFP010006383.1, read on the forward strand.
AGAGTGCCCAAACAATCAGCTAATTTTGTCCTATCCCTGATAAAAAGAATAAGTAAGAAAAGCATCCTAAAGCCATGCCAATCAGCAAAAGTGAATGTATTTGTTTGGCTTTCATTTTATTTACTTTGAAGAGTTTTGACGTGTGTTACTGAGGAATAGTTACAGCCCTTCATTCTAAAGCTTCGTCTGAATACAGTTTAGTGAAAATGGATTAAAACAAAGAAACACACTTTGATTTCTAAATTGTATTTCTTTGGATTACTCCCTTGGAAGAGTATTTGGGAGACTTCTTCACTTTCCCTCTGGAGTTGAGAGATCTACCTTGAATATTCTTTTGACAACCTCTGTAAAAATGTTAAAAATTTGCTTGTTAACACCTGAAGTTCAATGCTGGGAGAAATGGAAGCAGGGAATATCTTGAAAACATAGAGGTAGCCTTTTGGGGGTGCCTGACATGTACCCCCAATAAATAATAAACAGAGGTTTTTATGTACCTGGCTATGGGCCAATTCAATTATGCACTCTTTCATAAGCCTTGACATTCCTTTTCACAAGACAATTTGAATACTGTGACTATTTAGATTTGCTGTTGAAATTATCAGGGCTGCCTCACGTGTTCACTTCAGGATCAGAAGAGAGGCATGTGGGGTCAAGCCTGGGCAAGTGCAAAGCCTTCAAGTTGACTCAAGTCTTGTGTGTGTGTGTCTGCAAAGCCTATAGAAAAACAGATGCAAAGAGATGTGTTCTTGCAAGCAAAGGATGCTATAACTTTAAATATGAATGAAGCAGTTAATCATTAAACTGTCATTGGGTGAACCCGACTTACTACAGTGCAAAGTATTTTCCCCGAGGCCCTTTTTGATTGCATGTATTTTTTTTAAGGCAGCTTGGAGGGGTGGGTGGAAATAATTCTAGGAAAAAAAGCAGGCAAACCTAAAAGATCTTGCCTGCCAATGTTAAGCTTTTGTATGTATCAATGGTGATGCAGAAGATTCCTCAATGCATGCTAGATACAGTTTGCACTGAGTTTTGTATGAAACTAGCAGAAGATTTGGAAGCATGCAGGCTTCAAAGCACATGGATTTGCTGGCTAATAACAAACGGTATTTCCAGCCAGTTCTGGATGCACTGATGGGCCACAGAGAAAACCTGCTGCGTAGATTGATTGGGTTATTTTGCTTCAATCGAACCTTTGTTTAGAGCAGAAATCTGGTCATCCTCATGCTCTGAAATCATAGACGTAACATCATGTATAAAATACAGCAATATAAAAATATAATACTTCATTCAATACTACAGCTTCTTTCCCAATGCATTGTCAAATTAATGAGGGAGTTTAGTGATCCCTTTGTCAACATTGGTGAAGGAACAGTTGGTCTGAATGGCAATGTACATTGATAGTCCCAACAGTCTCACTTGAAGAGGTACTCCGTTATATTTTTCCTCTTTTCCCTTTTTCCTGCAAGTAAATATATGTGACTACAAGTTGAAATAAACCAAAATAACTTAAATAGAAGAATCAATCCTCTCTTGGCGTCGCTGCATGATTTCCTCAAGTTCTGACTTCTCTCTATTTTTCTGTTAAGAAAAAAAAAGATAATGAATTTTATTTTATTTTTTTTAAAAAAACATTACCTACCTAAGGCAAATCACTTTAGCAATTTAGCATTTTCAAGAGTGAATTCACTTCTATAGTTTCTTCTCTCCCAATTTCTGAGAAGCAATTTGAGATGACCTACAATTGTCTTCCCTTCCAGCAATCTCACAATTTTAGACAAATAATTATTGTCATGCTCTGACTTGCCAGAGATTCAAAGCTATGTCCTGAGCTGCTGCAGTTCCTGCAGAAACAAAAAAAACAACCCTTCCTACTCCTCTTCCTGGAAAAAATGAAATAAATATTGCAGCCAACCACTGCAAAACCTTGATTCAAGGTCAGCATCTGTCCAGAAGTATAAAGGTAAAGGTTTCCCTCGTACACATGTGCTAGTGGTTCCTGACTCTAGGGGGCGGTGCTCATCTCCATTTCAAAACCGAAAAGGCCAGCGCTGTCCAAAGACGTCTCCGTGGTCCTGTGGCCGGCATGACTAAACGCCAAAGGCGCATGGAAAGTTGTTATCTTCCCACCAAAGGGGGTCCCTATTTTTCTAATTGCATTTTTTCGTGCTTTTGAACTGCTAGGTTGGCAGAAGCTGGGGCAAGTAATGAGAGCTCACCCCATTATGCGGCACTAGGGATTCGAACCACTGAACTGCCGACCTTTCAATCGACAAGCTCAATATCTTAGCCACTGATCCACTGCATTCCAGAAGTATACACACATATAAATATCCTGGTGGATCCTAAGAAGGCGAGCTAAAACAGGGGCAAGCCATATTATTACTTTAAAGTTAGATCTGCAGTTTTACTACAGAAAAAATATTTTTATTGATTTTATAATGCAATACAAAAACATATGAACTATAAGAAGTGTGCACATACAAAGTTAACCATTGAGATTTAAAATAGACATAAAATACAAAGACCCTTGGATAGAAAATAAATGATTAAGCTCACTAGCTAGCAGGAATAATAGCTACTGCAACAAATTTAGCAGCCCATCTGTAGAAATTTTGTAATCTATCGATTAAGATGAGGAAAATAATTTCCCCCTTTGATTAGGCATGCTTGTAGATAAGAGAGGTGCTTTTAATGTCATATAAAAGGGAACTGCAATGGGAAACAGAAAATGGGATCTTCTAATGCAGGGGTCTCTGGTGGCTGAGGAACTCTGGGACTTGAAGTCCACAAGTCTTAAAGTTGCCAAGGTTGGAGACCCCTGTTCTAATGAACTTGGACAAAGTTGTTTTTGCAGAGAAATATTATGCATAGTCTTTTTCCTTACAGGAAGGTGGCAATTTTAGGCAGTGGTTAGGGATCTTTGGGGATGTGGTGGCTCAGCGGGTAAGGCAGCTGAGCTTGTTGATCGGAAGGTCGGCAGTTCAGCGGTTCTAATCCCTAGTGCCGCATAATGGGGTGAGCTCTCATTACTTGCCCCAGCTTCTGCCAACCTAGCAGTTCAAAAGCACGTAAAAATGCAAGTAGAAAAAATAGGGACCACCTTTGGTGGGAAGATAACAGCGTTCCATGCGCCTTTGATGTTTAGTCATGCCAGCCACATGACCACAGAGACATCTTCGGACAGCGCTGGCTCTTTGACTTTGAAACAGAGATGAGCAACGCCCCCTAGAGCTGGAAACGACTAGCACATATGTGCGAGGGAAACCTTTACCTTTTAAGGGATCTCTTGTGGGCCAGGCAATCTTTTTAGTGCAAGAGGACAGAAACTGATTCAAGCCTGCATTATAGCCTGTTTTCCCCAAAATAAGAAATCCCCTGATAATAAGCTCAATTGGGCTTTTGAGCACATGGCAATAAGGCCAAGAGCTTATTTCAGGGTTCAAAAAATATAAGACAGGGTCTTATTTTCGAGAAAACATGGTACATTGTTGGAAGATTACAATAAGAAGCTCATGATCTGAGCCATAGTCAGCTCCTGGTCTTGTTTTTACTGACTTTATGGAGCTTCTGCATCTTTGGCTGCAGAGCACGTAAGTCAATCTGATTTCTGTGTTGACTATTGGTGATGTTTGAAATTGAAAATTGAAAATTGAATTAATAAATGTCCATGTGTACAGTCATCTCTTGGGTTGTTGGAAAAGTTTGCTATGGCCATCATATTATCTTGACAGAATTCTATCAGCCTGTGCCCTGCTTCATTTTGTGCTCCAAGTCTAAACTTGCCTGTTATTCTGATTATCTTTTGGCTTCCTACTTTAGCATTCCAATCCCCCGTGATGATAAGAACATCATTTTTTTGGTGTTAATTATATATGGTGCTGTAGGGCTTCATAGAACCAGTCAATTTCATTCTTCAGCACCAGTGGTTGGGGCATAGACCTAGACTACTATGATGTTGAATGGTTTGCCTTGCATTCAAACTAAGATCATTCTGTCATTTTAGGGATTGTATCCTAGTACTACTTTTCCTATTCTTTTATTGACTATGAAGGCTACTCTATTTTTTTCTGAAGGGTTCTTGCCTGCAGTAGTATACCTGATGGTCATCTGAATTAAATTCACCCATTCCTGTCCATTTTAGTTCTCTGATTCCTAAGTTGTCAATGTTCAGTCTTGTCATCTCTTGTTTGACCATGTCCAGCTTACCTTGATTCATAGATCTTACATTCCAGGTTCTATGGAATATAGATCTTTACAGCATCGGACTTTCCTTTCACCACCAGATACATCCACAGCTGAGGGTCCTTTCAGCTTTGGCCCAGTCACTTCACTTTTTCTGGCACTAATAGTACTAGCCCTCTGCTCTTCCCCATTAGCATATTGGACACCTTCCAACCTGAGGGGCTTCTCTTCCAGCATCATATCTTTTTGCCTTTGCCTTACTGTCCATGGGGTTTTCATGGCAAAGATACTGGAGTGGATTGCCATTTCCTTCCCCAGTGGATCACATTTAGTCAGAACTCTCTGCTATGGTCTTGGGTAGCCCTGCATGACATAGCTCATAGCTTCATTGAGCTACACAAGTCCTTTTGCCACAACAAGGCAGGAATCCATGAAGGGATTAAATTCTGCTGTAGCTGAAAGTAGATGAACCATAAAGTACCTCAATGTTTCTCAACTTTTTTTTCACCACAGATCCCTTTAAATATCTTTTTTGGCCATGGACCCCAATATTTAAATCATAGCATTTCTTCAAGACTTCTCAGATCATCTGTGACAACATCATGGACCCACAAGTTGAGAATCACTGAACTACCTTATTAGTACAGCAGTAAAGTCTTCTGGTTTATCTGCAATGCTTTAAAGCATCAACATCTTCCCAGGATTTTGAGATTGCCTTCAAAGTATTAATAGTCTTAAAAGATTGTGGACTTCGCTAACAATGTCACTACCCATCCTTTAAATTATGGATGTGATCATCAAAGGCTTGCTATTTTAGGAACCTTACCTCTAGAATAGACCTTTGCACTGTGATTTTGCTAAATACCCGGGCACCTTCTTCTCCGCATACTTTTTTCAGTTCTTCTTTGTTCAAGGAGAAAAGTTGTGCTCCTGTCAGTATGCCAAGATGGTCCACGGTTCTAAAAAAAACATGTTAAGGGAAAATAGTACACTTGAAAGTTGTACAAGGCATTTGACATTTTTCATAGGCCAAACAGTTTTGCCCTAAATTTATGGAAGATTGTAATTAATTCTGTATCCTTGACATCTGCTCCAAAGGTTTCTGAAAGTATACCATGATTTCTTCTCTGAGAAAGGTCTCCATTAAGTCTTCATGAAGTATAAGAAGTTTGAAAACTGGACCAGTTTCTTAAAAATAAACTGAACTGAACTGAACTGAACTGAATTGAATTGAATTGAATTGAACCGAACTGTACCGGACCGGACCAGACCAGACCAGACCAGACCAGACCAGACCAGACCTAACCTAAATTATGGTAATACATTTTTTTAAACCTCTTTAAGACCAAGCTGTTTTTGCCTCTTCCTCCTGTGCCATTCTGAGCAAATATAAAAGATACTTTACTGATGTAAATAAGTAGTGGGCAAACTACTCAAAGGCCTACACATCACTGTCATAGTTATGTAAACTTTAATCTAGGAGTGGTTATGGGGATAACAGAACAGCCATCCTGATACACAAAGGCAGTGCCTCTCCTTTTTAGCTAGAATAGAACTAGCATAATAAAACTACCCCTTAGCGATCTGCAGATAGTTTTTACATTATGATTTGCTGGAAATCCTGCATATAAGTAGAGATTATTTTAGCTTTTCTAAATTGAAAGTATATTTATATAATGCCCTTTACAGAAGAAAGTTCCCTTGAAACTGTAGAAGATGCTAACGCAGGTGTCCAGCAGCAGTAACACAGTTTATTTTCAGAAAAAACTTGATTTGCATCTGCAGATGTCTCTCTACAATTATTCCTTAACATCTTTCTCAGGAGGGTAATCTTTAAACACTGATTAATGTATATGTGCTCGTCCCATGGAGGGAAAGCAATATCATGCAAAGCACAGAAAAGGAGTAAGAACTAGCAAGCACCTCAGAAAAAGTCATGAGATTTTTTAAAAAAGGAAATACAACTAAAATTACCATACCTCTCTTTGTCATCCTGTCCTTACAAACCTACTGCAGGCTTCCTACACTGCTTTTCTTTTCTTTTCAATTTCTCACCTCTTTCAGGATCTTTTCTGTTTTCTGGACATAAGAGGCTAAAGGGGGATAAAGTAGCTTTCCCTCCCAAGTACATTCCTGTGTCACCTGAAGACAAGATCTTACTGACAGCTGAGATTTATTGAGGACTCCATCAGTTTCATCATCTCAGGATGATGCTGAGTGTAATCTTGTACCTTGTGGCAAACCATCATGATTTGGGGTGGATTTTTCCTCTCTTTTCCTTCCCCACCTCTTGATTTTAAAGAATCTGAGAGGATGCTGGCTCATTGCTATGGCGTTTAACTGACCCTGTTAAAAATGTAGATGATATTTGAATTCAAAAAGTTAATAATAATTTGAGGGACGTATAATATGGAGTACAAATATGTTTTTGTGCATTTTCTCCTGTTCCTTATTCTGCAAGTAATCTAATTGTTAAGAAGCCTTTCTTTAAAAAATCCTGCTATCCCAATCACTTCACATTGTCTGAAACAAAAATGAATCTGTTGCCCTATAGATGCGTTAGACTTTCTTCCATTATCCTTAGCAGTTGTAGGGAAGGGAAAGGAGAATTGCAAGAAATAAACAAAAGAATAAAGAAAGATCTGAGGAAGCACAGAAACAGGAGAACAGCCACTTACCCTTTGCTGAATGAATTTGCTTCCAGCCAAACTCTGACTTCCCCAGCATTGGATTCAAAGGTTAAGGGCACGTGAACCTGCTGGGTCTTCTCTACTTTAAAATTCCTTTGAGGTTGCTGGATTTTGATATTTGTGATCTTTTTCAGCAATTCATCATTGACCTCGTCCATGTGATGGATCAATTCTAAAAAAAGAAATTGATGAAGAATTATGCAAGTTCAGAAGAGACATCACGCCTATCAATCTTTTTATTTATTTATTTTTTAAAAAATAGATTTTATTGAATGAAAAATACAAAACAAAATAGACAATCACACAATAGAAATAGACAAAAAAGAATACAAACAAAAGAAAACAAAACCAAAACAAAACAAACGACTTACAATACAAATTAAAAAAAAAAAAAAAGAAATTGATGAAAAATTATGCAAGTTCAGAAGAGACATCACGCCTATCAATCTTTTTAAAAGATATCCGTTTCCAGCTACAAGTTGTCTTCCATTTTCAACCATTCATTTAGTAACTATTTACAGTTACAATGGCACTGAAAAAAGTGACTTGTGTTTTTCACTCTTATGAGCTGCAGTGGCGCAGTGGTTAGAATGCAGTACTGCAGGCTAGTTCTGCTGATTGCTGGGTGCCTGCAATTTGGCAATTCAAATCTCACCAGGCTCAAGTTTGACTCAGCCGTCCATCTTTCCGAGGTCAGTAAAATGAGGACTCAGACCATCCTGTGGGAACCAAGGTCATCTCAACAGGTGTTGGCCAGAAATTTGATGCCAATCTCCTTAGCAACTCCTTGGCAACTTCCCCAAGGAGTTGCCAATCATTGGAACAACTTACCTCCAGAAGTTGTGAATGCTCCAACACTGGAAGTTTTTAAAAAGAGATTGGTCATCCATTTGTCTGAAACGGTATAGGGCTGTAATGGCAAACCTATGGCACTCATGCCACAGGTGGCAGGTGGAACCACATTGGTGGGCACGTGAGCTCAGCTTTGGCGTGCATGGACATGCTGGTCAGCTAATTTTTGGGCCTTCCGGGTCTACAGGAAGTCGGGAAACAGACTGTTTCTAGTCTCCGGAGGGCCTCCGGGTGGGTGAGGAAGCCCGTTTTCACCCTCCTCAGACTTCTAGAAAGGCTCTGGAGTCTGGGGAGAGCGAAAAATGGGCCTACTGAGCCCACCATGCCATTG
>JANHFP010006384.1:0-14306 GCA_032468135.1 Calamaria suluensis
AATGTGTATTATTAAGAAAGTGTCTGTTTTATTAATTTTTGTATTACCTCCAAGAATTCCCAACAAAAAAGTTTCAGTTTTTTTATTATTGTTTGTTTAGTGATTTCCTCCATCCAATTTTTTATTTGATTCCAAAGGACACCGATGGTAAGTAACCTTTATATTACATTGTAATTGTGACGGGACAATACATATGTACATTTTCTTACTTGGAACAGTACATTTGGTTAATGACTGAATCACATTCAGTTTTTCAGGTTTTCCTATCAGCAGCTGGATGATGATTGGAGAAATTGGATGCTTGCCTTCTGTCTGATCTAGCACAGCTGTTCTTAGAAGGCAGTACTAGGATAACCTTCCAGTTTCTACTGCCTAATTGTTCAGAACTTGCCTGAAAAATCAGTGTGAATTGCTGTGCATTAGTTTAGTATCCATGCAGCTCAGAATAGATTAATTTCAAAAGCAGACATGTTAAGGAATACAGATCCTAATATTGTAATTCAGTAATATATACATGAACAATTTCATCCAGCTTTCTAGACGTGTACATTTGTAACTTGTCTGGTTTGTGAAGTAGACAAATGCATTCATTCATAAATTTATGATGATTTTTGCTGTTTCCTAGCCAAAAAGAGCCATTGGGGAAAATGTATTTGCTTAATGACCATGGTGTTCACTTAATGACCACTTCAAAGAATGTTGAAAAACAGATCCTTTCATTTGACTGACTACCTGTATGAATGATTGATTGACCCATTCAAAAATATGTTGGAAGTTAAATAGAGATTTCAAAAAGCCAGGCTGAGTGTCTGATTCCTATCTAAATAAACAGAAATTTTGCCAATATATTGTAAATGTGTTTTCAAAATTGATGAGGTATTAAGCCATTACTGAAAAATAAAGGTCAGATTTAGCACTGTGCAATATTTCTGAACAGTAACCATAAAAAATACTATAAGTAACCCTATGCAATTGTTTTTATCTTACAATTAGGAAAAGAATATCAAAGTGCCCACTAGATTCATCTCTTTCATCCTATTCTTCTCCATCTTTTGCTTTCCCATGCCTATGTATACAGTACAGTCCTGCCTTGTTTACAACTATAAATTATATATAGATAACCTGTGGTCATTGAAAAGCAAATAATTTTAGATCTCTAATGTTCAATAAGCCAATTTGTATATTGTTTCAGATATTGGTATAAGATCAGAAAAAGATTGAAATCAACTGTCAGCAATGGAAACCCAGTTGACCAGTGCCTGTCACTCTTTCTCAACACAGATTGTTACCTCACAGGTAGAGATACAGTGTCCCACCATAAGGTAACTTGAGCAGTTTGAAAAATAGCAGGATATAAATCTAACAAATTATCATCACTGGCTAGTGGTACAGTTTCCTATCATTATGAGGCTGGACGCGTATTCATTTCCTTCCTACCTTTCAACATTTTTTTATTATAATATTTTCCTTCCCCCTAAAATGTTGAATATATCCATCTATGTGTATGATATTTACCAGCAGAGCTGAAAAAAAAAATCAGATGGTCATTAGAAAGTAGTGAAGAGTTAATAGGTACTCAATGTTTGAAATCTCAAAGCAAAGCAGTACTTACATTTGAAAAATGTACTATGAGTTTGTTTCCATGCCAGAGTTCTATTTTTAACAATTGCCTGAATGAGATTAATGGGTACTGAAGTTCATTGACTTATTTTTTTCTATCATTTTATTTTTCGTGTTTGCTTTGTCATCATAATTTTGTTGGAAACAGTCACAATTAAGCCCATTTCTCAGATGGAAATTGAGTAGACCAGAATACTAGTTTGCATTAGCATTTGTTCTGGCAATGAAAAGGAAAGCAATCATTTGTAAACTATTTCATCCATATAACTTTAAGTGGAAATAAGATTTACTGACTTTGGAGTTTCAGCTACAGCCTGATTTCTAACGTTAAATCTTAAACATGCCCAGGGTTTTATTTTTAAAGTGCTATGTTTTTATATCATCAATATGTCAATAGTTATAATGTGTTGTGTGTCTATGTAAATATTCTTATTTATGCTTCTCTGTACACACACACACATATACGTACATTTAAAATGTTTCAGTTTAACTACTTTACTACTGAGAAGCATCCCCAGCTTTGTCATTAGAATTTGCTTCTCCCTGGTGTTACATTGATTTAATTGGAATATTGATTTTGAATTCTAGAACAAAGAAAATGAGGAAATATGTCCTAACAGGGTTAGGTTACAGAATAGCTTCTGACGTATGACTTGAACTCTAATAGCCTTTCTTAATGCCTGGGGAACTAACATTATAATGATGCTGGTTCTGAAACTTGTTTCAGACAGTTGAAAATTAAAAGCAAGCCTAAAATGGTCCATAAAGAAGAGAAAAGAAATCAGAAACATGAATATTACATTTGTGACTTATAGGTAGGGTTATTTTTAATTACGTTGACTCCTTTAGTTCAAAAGAAACTGTCTCTTATTGATGATAGAAGGTGGTAAAAACCCAAGGGATATTTTAAGGGATTTTAAAAAAGAAAACTTTTGAAGTATGAAAGGAGTTTTGTTATGTAAAAAATAACTTCATTGATAAGGAAGTCACACCGTTACCATCACATGAAGCAATGTTTGTTGGATCAGTCTTATTAGTTCTGCAAAGAGCTCTTAAGGTTGCAGTCCAGTTGGACTGCATCAAACAAACCATAATTAACTGGCAAACATAGTTATGGTATATAAGCTATTCTCAACGTAAGTATGTTAGTTTTGGAGTCTCTTTAAGCCAGGAGTGTCAAACTCGATTTCATTGAGGGCCGCATAAGGGTTGTATTTGATTGCGGAGCAGGGGGGCATGACCAGCTTGATATCACTTGCACTGAGCTGCCTGTGGCGGCCCAAGTGCTCTGCCGGCAAATATGGGCTGTTGAGATCTGTTTTTGGCTGGGACAGCCTCCTGCAACCCTCTGCCAGTGAAAACTGAGCTTCCAGAGGGCCACGTGTGGCCCTCCCAGGCTCTGTTTTTGCTGGCAGAGGCACTGAGGATGGTTATTTGTTGTTTCCTGGGTGTCCCTGTGGACCAGATCTCAGCATCCCCCATGGGCCACATCCAGCCCATGGGCCTTGAGTTTGAATTCCTGCTGTAAGCAAAACATCCTTCATAAATCATCTTCTTGGGTTAAAAAGAAATAAAACAAGATTGGATTCCCAATGAATAGATGAAAGGATGCTGGAACTCCAGCCAGAGCTGTTAATTGTAGTCCCCCAGAGTTTTAAACATGGTCCCAAAAATCATGAAGCATTTTTACCAAATTTTAAATGTAGAAAAAGGGATTTTATGAAATATCCAAATGGAAAATAATCACATTGACTATGAATATGATTAATGAAAAGTGTAAATGACATCGAATTTACTTTTTGTACTGCTGTTTTTGGAAAGAAACATTCCCCCTAGTTACCCCTAATCTCAGGTGGGACACTCAGAACCAAAGCATATACCTGTCTTTATTCCTTTTACATCTCAGCAGTTGCACAGTTGCAGCCAACTAAGAAAACATTGTAAAATAATTATCAGTGAATGCCAACTTTAAAAGCAAAGCAGTTATCAGATTCCTTTAAAAAAATGAATTTCACAGGTGAATTTCATGGAAACACTTGCACAGATGTTTTTGTACATGCGTAATATTTATTCACAAGTCACTGCCTCTATGTTCCAGCAGCTTGATTTTCTTGTCTTCAGATTTGGATTGTAGTTTCAATGTGTTGGTTGAAGTTGGGCTCTTTCTAATAGGTTATGGTTACAGAGGTAGGGTTTGTTGGCAGCAAATTACAGTAATTACTGGCAATCAGTCATGAGTTATGTCAGAGATTGTGTCCTGTGGCGTACAAAGCAGACCTGTGATTGGACAATCGAGGACTATGGAGACAAACTATGGGAAAAAAGCAGTAGTAATCAAGTTGAATACATAGAAGGGGAAGAGAAATCAAAATCCAGAGAAATAATGATTGTATTCGTATGTGAATTAAAATGAACAAAAAAAATCACTGCAGACAGTTGGGTTTCATCAGGAAGAGAATGCAGGTGGTCCTTGATTTATGACCCCAATTTCTGTTGCTCAGCAAGATAGTTGTTAAGTGAGCTTTGCCCTATTTTATCTTTCTTGCCTTTGTTGTTAAGTGAATCGCTTGGTTATCAATTGAAAGTGACTTTCCCATTAATCTGAAGGTCACAAAAGGTGATTATGTGACACTGGAACTGTCATAAAAAATGGACCAACATAATTACTCCAAACATGTGAATTTTGACCATCTAACTGTGGGGTTGCTGCAACAGTCATAAGTGTGAAAAATGGTTATAAGTCACTTTTTTCAGTGCCATTGTAACTTCAAATGGTCACTAATCAGATGGTTGTAAGTCGAAGACTACCTTCAATAATAAATGAGTGGAGGGAAAATCATATCTGCATGACATCATACATCAGGGAGCCTTCTGACATGCATATACATATTTCAGAAGCACAGAATAATATCAGCTTATGATGAGAGGCTCTCCAAATGCTTGCTGGGAAGGAAGAGTAGAAAAATATTTGAATGTTTTCTGCTTGGAAGGATAAATATAGAATATAAAAATAGATTTCCCACAAAGTCCAAATTGTTTCTTTCCAATTGCACAGAATCCCTGACTGATAATTAAACATCCTTCATATTAACTAAGATAGATATAGTCGGGTCATAACCTAGGCAGATATACACTCTGCACATGCTGCTATTTGGATAAATGCCTAGCTAAATCAGTGGGTGACATTCTTCTACATTTTTTGAGCCCTTGCTTTAATAGCAACAACAACAGCAATCAGAACACAAGCTGATTATCTGGGAGGAATGGAAATGTAAAGTAAATTATGTAGAAAAAGCTAAGAAAAGAACCATACCATTGGATAGAGCCTCTATTCATCTATTTGTCTAGAAAAATAGGCATAGGTTTACTATTAACCAGGGGTGTTATTCAGCAGCTTCTGACAGATTGTGGAGAACAGGTAGCGTAAATTTTGAGTATTTCCGAGAACTGGCAAATACCACCTTTGGCTGGTCCCAGACTGGGGTGGGAATGGAAATTTTACAATATCCTTTCCCCAGGAGTGGGGAGGTAATGGGGATTTTGCAATATCCTACCCCTCCCATGCCCACCAAGCCACACCATGCTCACCAAGCCACGCCCACAGAACTGGTAGTAAAATAAATTGAATTCCACCACTGCTGTTAAATCACACTAGCTAATTCCATATCAGTACAATTATACCATTTTAATTGATAGTCAATTCAAGTGAATAAGCATCAAACACTGCAAAATCTGTAAAAACAAAAAAAGCATTATAAAATCTTTTGCAATGACTTCAAAGGATATCAGAATCTTATATTATATAGTCTTATATTAACATTATATGTCTTTGTGTCATATATAACTGTGCTATAATTGTAAAGCACCCAAATTCCCAGAACCATTTTAAGAATCTAGTGTTGTCCTTCTTTATGAGTCCCAGCACTCTTTGGCTAAAGAAATCTATGAAGCTAAAGAAAGAGGGCCCCGGTTTGCACCTGAATAGAGATCCATCTTAGAATTTCAGAGTTGTTGACTGGAAGAGCAGAAACAGGAACAAACAAATAAGTCCTGGAATGAGGCATCTGTCAGCCTTCACTATATCACTTTTGCTCATGCTTGGCTGCCATAGTAATGGGGGTGGGATTAATTATAATTAAAATGATAATTGGGAAGTAAGCTGGATGATGCACCCAGATTTGAAAGCTGTCTGAACTGTTCCCACCAAAAAATATGATCTCTGGACAGTTCCGTTACAAACGTATAATGGATGGATGAAACATGTATTGTTCACATGTCAGGAAGCTACCTGCCAGATTGGACACTTGCCTGGAAGGGGAGAGGGCTTTGACTTTGGGGTTATATATAATCTGTATTATTCCCACACTTTTCAGTTCCTGCTTTCATTTTCCCTAACTACCTATGTCTCTCAGTAAAAGTTCTTTCAATTCTTAAAATGGAGTGGAAGTTATTTCTTTCCTGGGAACCACATGGGAGAAAGGTCTGACAGAATCTGATAACCATTTCATTAACATTTGTTTTAGGCCTTCACTATTCTCCACATTTCTCACACATTTCTGCAATCCAGAAGCTGCCCGGCCTGGAACTACATCAACCGGTACTGACTGAAAATGCAAAGAGGGAAGTATTCTCTGGCAGTAGCTGATACAATCTATTTGAAAACCACCCAAATAGCAGAAAATAATTTGGGTCCATGTTGTCATGTTACCCAAACAAGTTTGTTGAAGCAGATCTGTGTCACAGACACATCTGTAAAGAAAAATCTGCACTTCTGTTTTCGTAAACAGAACATTTTCCTAGCGTTTATAGCAAAACGCAGAGTAGGGGAGGTGAGATTAAAAATCATGAAGTGGGAAAAGATTTTTGGGTGTAAGGTAAAGGTTTTATGTACAACCAGAATGCTCATAATACACGAGAGAAGGAGAGGTATAAACATAAGTACACATAGTTAGTAGGAAAGAGAGACCCAAGTACCGATAGTAAAGTGAGAGAAATTGAGATGCACTGCAGGTGGGAAACAGCAAGACTGAACTTGGGTTGTGGATGAGAGGAGAAGAGTCTTAATATTTGCAATTGAGTGGGAAAGTCTACATATGGTAAATCGGTCCATGGTTGACTGTTTCTGATATGCTCAGCTTGACACTTATAAATTAGCAACAGTTACTTTGTTAGAAAGCATATAATAAAGCATAAGCTCTTCTATTTAAGGTCACACGCTGATAATTCCTACCATCTGATAAAAACATAGATGGCAAAGCATGTAAAATCCCCCCCAAAGAATGAGCTGGGATTAAATAGTATAGATAATAAATGCAACTCAGCTCAATGCATCTACTTAAGTATCTAGTATTCTCCAATAGAATCCATTTTATCTGGGTTGCAATACTCTGGATGACCACTAGATATAGCAAATAATTCTCTGCTGCCATCTAATGGCCGTCCAGATATTTCAGATATGGAATCTTTCTTATTCTGATGCCCTCAGTATCTACCCAAATGTAATTGAGTCTGAAAACACATAGTATCTCTTAGTACCTCCCCCCAAATTGAATACCACTAAGCCATTCATATATGGGGACTAGGTAGTTCTAGCACAGATGTGATGCCAGAAGCCTTGTTAGTGGAATATGGATTGGCAGGATCAACTTCAGTTTTGGCTGCGGAGTTCTCAGGCTCCAAATGATTCCCTCAATGTTTTTTTTTCTTATTGTTCTTTTTCAAACTCCCTGCTGAGGTACATATGTAGATCACTGGCTTTATAATCTAGGGCTAGGTAGTGGTACATAGTATTGGTTGGAAGTATATTATTGAATACATTCACACACTTTTGGTGAAGATACAGGAGTTCAGGTAGTAATAAGGTGCTCAAGGCAACAATACCATACAGAGAGTCCAGTGGTGAAATTCAATATTTTTACTACCTATTCTGTGGGCATGGGATGGTGGGCATAGCAGGGGAAGAATACTGCAAAATCTCCATTCCCACCCCACTCCAGGGGAAGGATACTGCAAAAGCACCATTCCCTCCCTACTCTGGAGCCAGCCAGGGTGGTATTTGCCTGTTCTCTGAACTACTCAAAATCTCTGCTACCAGTTCTCCAGAACCTGTCAGAACCTTCTGGGTTTCACCCCTGAGAGAGTCTCTGTTCATCTTCAAAAATCATATTAATTACTGTTGATTAGGCATTACATGCACATGCACATTGTCACAGCAACTTGCTCACAACAAGCTATCAGGTAATAGTGTTGGGGAAGAGTGCCATATAGATCATGCATGAATTAGGGGGAAGGTTGACAGAGACCTGTACAGCTTGCCCTTATCTTTTACCAATGGTATCCATCACACGTTCCTTTTCAAGTTACCTTTTGACAACCATTAGCTGATCGACTATATGGCGTTTCTTCTCTAACATCAGATCACCAACATGATCACCAACCTTCAATTATGGATATGGCACATGAAGAAGAAGATCTAAAGTAGCTGATATCCAGACTGTTGGCTTCCTTAATGTTCATAGTCTTTGGATGCCTGCTTCTTTCCTTGGGTTCAAATTCTGCTCATCTGTAGCTTCCTATATTTTATTTCTTGTAACAAAACTTGCCAAGTTAGAGTGTCACAAGTTGCCATTGGATAGGAATGTCACTGACTCTCATCTGTTTCCTTTGGCTCCTACCCTGGAACCAAAGGAAACAACAACCCTGGAGTTGTTGTAGATTAGATTGGCATCAGGTCACCTACATAGTCAGACTTGATCTTGTTTTTTTTTCCAATGTAGCAAACAGGTGTTAAGAGGAAATATTAATCGCCAAAGGAATATTGAAGCATTATTCATATGCATGGAATGGGTTATGCTGTGTTTCTAACTAGTTCTATAAAACTGCACAAATGAATAGAATGTGCTGCTGAAATAATTACCCTTGCCACAATAGGAAATTTTTGCTTGTTGCATTTAATCATTATTTTCCTCTCTTTTTGAATTGTAATGCCTAGTCTCCCTTTAAACATGCTGATATAGGCATACTTTTGTCAAATTATAAAGAGATTACCATTATTTTGATTGGTAGGGGGGAAAGCATTGTTAATGTATAATAATAAAAACCAAGTTGAAATATTTGCTAGGAAATGATAATGTGTCACAAAGAGAAATATTTATTCTCTGGATAGCGCTGGCAAATGTAAGCTCAGCTTGATTCAAATTGCAGTGCAATGGAACATGAGTGAGTGATCAAAATAGAAAACTCTCCCTCTCTTTTCTCCCCCTCCTCTCAAAGTACACGAGTAAAGATATCACAAGGAAACATTACAAACCAGATACAAACAGATGCATTTGTTAAGTAACAACATGCAATCCATGTATTTCTGAACACTTTGTTAGTTTGGCATCTCATTGTCTATTCTAGAGGAATCATATTTTATGCTGACTTTACTGGAGGGTTGTCATATTGCATTACCGTTTTCAGTTCATATGACATCTGCTTGAAGGTACTTTGCCAGAATTATGCAGTGAGTGAATTTGTACCTTTAAACTGGTCTTTTTAAGGAGAAAAGTCATGCGTTTTTTCAGATGTGTGGGAAATAATTCTGTAGAAGTAATTAATAAAAAAATTGTTGGAAGAGTAAATTTATTTGTTTCATTCAAAATATTACTAATTATCCCCAATATAGAACTTAGAATGCTTGCATTAACAAAAACTCTTTACTCAAATACCTGCTTGAATACAGTTTGAGCTAGATAAGGTGACAAATAGGATCGATACCTATAAAGAAGTAAGATGCTGTATCTCACTGCTATTTAATCTATACATTATAAACTATACAATAGTTTACCAGGATTAATGAAGGATCTTAAAGTACACATGCTTACAGTACTCAACACATATTTCAAACCTTTGCTACATGCTGACAATTGTTGGCAATTTGCAAATTGGATTGTGTAAATTGTTAAAGCTTGGCTGCCGCTGTCTTAATAATTCTTTGATTATTAATAAATTGAATCCAAAGGTTGTGGTCTTTGAAAAAAGACACCCCAGCCACAGATGGCTATTAGATGGTGAGTTAATAGAGCAAATTAATACCTTTCCTTATTAAGGAGTAGTCTTTTCCAAAATCTTGGCTCCCTGATCATTAAAGGAGCTTGTTCAGAGTGAGGCTGTGAATGTATTAGTAAATTAAAATTAATAAATCATTATTAACTAGGTAACCCCAATTATTAAAGTGTATAAATCAATGGTACTTTGATATATGCCATACTTTTATATGTGGCATTTAAAGCATGTTCTATTATTAGAGCAAGCACAACCACAGCATTTGAGTAGTATTTTGGGTATGGAGAAAAGGAGACCATCCATCCTAAATCCAAACAAATCTTATCTCAATAAATAACCCCAGCCTGTATAAAGCTCAAAGGCTTTATAATATTTCAGCAAGTTTTTTTTAACATTGTGTTTAATTGGTTCATGCTTGCATTATAAACATTATAAGACAGCAAATGCAGCACCCTTAGGAAAACTGTGGGTTGAATGGGAATTTGGTCCAGATAACACAAACCAAGCTTTTATTTGGAGGAAAATAATGCTGTTATTTGGAAAGGAAGAGAAGAAAGCTTGGAGGATGAAATGGGAATTTCCATTCAGAGGCCTGGCTAGTGGGATTTCTTACACCCAATATAATAATATCTGAAATTGAAACAGTTTCTTTTATTAGCTGTATTTGAGTTCTGAACACTAGTGTGTGTTCATTGATAATATCATCAGGCCCCTATGAAGCTATAACATATAACAATCTTCCCACCCCAAAGAATTGTTTTAATAAACAACCCTTCTTGCCAGAGTCTTTGTTCTCTAATTCCAAAGAGCTCAAACATGAGAAAGCTATTAAATCACCTTTGATTTATCATATAGTATCCCTATGCTCATACACATGGAGTACAAATCCAAAGCAGATCTCTCTCTAATCCTCCTAATTTTAAAAATGTTTGCTCTAAGAAACAAAAGTAATTGTGATTTGCAAGGTTAGCTATGTAATCGGCTTGCTTCTGTGATGACTGTCGCTCTTCATTTTGATTTTCTCAACACTAAGTGATTTGCTAACATACTTAATCCAGACCCACTGAGTTTTCCATTTATTTAACTAAGTCTCCAATGTGATATAGTGCCTGTCTTCATTTCACACTATTTGCATTTGGCTGATGTAACATTTGGAGAAAGTCTTAAGTGGGGATTCGTTATAATTCATTACAAGTGTTTGTTCCTATTCCAATCCATCACTTCTTGTAATCTAGGTAGAGAACAACTTTTCACAGGAATTGCTAAATGGATTTCAACACATAAACTGTCTGCAGAGAAAATGGTATATTTGAGATAGATTAAGAAAACTTTTTACGTGTTCTCTTTTTGGGCATATCATTAGAAAATCAACGACTATTACATACAAGTTGTCAAAGAATAAGTGACTAGCAGGAGTTATAATCAGGAAAAAGTAGTTAGGAATTTGTAAAAGACATTAAAAAAACTCTAATAAAGCTTTTAACTTCTGATGAAATTAAAGACATTTTCAGGAAGAAAACAAAAACAGAGTAGGGGCACTGGAAGCTGAACGGCCATTTGTGGGCTAGACATAACTTGGCAGATTTATGGTTCTCAAGTATTTGGATACATTTGTCCTATTAAAATAACCAAGGAAGCTGTGTAATGACAAACTAATCTAACTCTGTGATATATACCACAATATATATACCTGTCACTCCCGTTTTGCGATGCTTCTGTGCAGAGGTGTCTGCATGGGTGGGTGGAGCCTCCAGTGTGAACAGGGTTGGGTTCCACTCACCTTTACTACAATGGAAAACTTCTGTGCATGTGTAGATCACCTTTGATGATGTGGGGGTGGATGGGCAGAGTCTTCTGCCAGTTTTACTACCAGTTTTATAGAACCGGACCAAACTGGGAGCAACCCACCACTGCTACACAGCCTAGTATTTCCCAAAGAGTTGAGACTTCTGGTGCTGATGACTTTCAGCATGGAAAAGGACAACTGGAATTGTGATCCACACAGTCTGGAAGCTGTCAAATTGCCTTGCTTGGGACTGCACTGAAGGGCTGTGGCTCTCTGGCTTTTCTGGAGACCATTAACTAATAGAACTGCTGTAGGAATAGCTTATTTGTTTGGCTCTATTTTTAATTATGTTTTAGTAATTTAATTAAATATCTACAACACAGCTTTAATTTCTATGCTTGTGGAATCATACTACTGAAGGGGTACTTAATCTTGAATTACTGCTGTTGAATTTCTGATGATCATGTTCTCTGGAACACTGTTGCCACATTCTTATTGCATGTTACCTGTCAGATTCAAGATGTAAAAGGTTTTCAGACAATGAGGATTAAATTAAATTAGTGACCAGTTTTCATTGAGCAGAGATGAAATATGAAATCATAATCCTGTTTTAACAAGGTGGATGTGAGAAATCCAGGAATTAAATATGTTCCACATTAGTTGCAGACACTGCAGGGTCATCAGTTTTTTCATCATGAAAGACACCACAGATGACACCAGGGATATCCTGGATCACACTGATTGGCTGTGGTTCTCTGGCTTTTCTGAAGACATAACCTAGTTTCAGTCTACATAAATATATTGAGTTTCTTAGCAGTGATTCATTTTCTTGCTAGGAAGTTTCTCAGAAGTGAACCTGGTGTTCATTCCTTGATTAGCTGGACAATACATATTTCTTTATGACTCACTTGCCAGGAGAATAAAATTGGTATTCACTGGATCTCCAAAGACTTTTGAATTAAAATGCTACAGTATTAACATGTTTTTCCCATACAGACATGATAAAGAAATAATTCTTTACTACTATGGAATACATTCTTTGAATGAGATTTACCTTAGAGGTGAGGGTCCTTATTAGGATTTGTAGACATGATTTTATTGTCTCTGGAGAAATACTGGTGAAAGCACAATTGCAGAAATGAAAATCAGGATTTTAATAAAAATTCCTTGTAAAACATGGCACTCGCATAGCGCTTACAGCGGCACTATTTATTAATCTGCTAAGGAGCTCATGCTTTTTATGATTAGGAGGAACTGGGTCAGAAAGTATTTGCATATATTGTATCAAGATTTGCAGTTTTAAGGTTGACAAATTGAATGTATTTCAATATTCTGGGTGGCCTTCTTTTGTGATGGTAGCAGCCAGCTTCATTATCAGGGAAAGTAAAAAGAAGTTCAGTGAAAGATGCAATCTCTGGCAGAGAAAGAGCACAGATGGATTAACAGGTGGTGTCAGCCTAGCAGGAAGAGAAATGGATGGAATACAGATAGTGGGAAGAGAGAGCTAGATTCAATACTAGTCAGCTGAATTCCTATGCACAGAACATACTTTTGGAAGGCAGAGCTAGTGAGCCATCTGGGACATTTGTTGTTGATCCAGGATAACTGCCAACACCTGGGACTAATGTAAGGCAAGCAAAAGATGAAACAAGATGTTTAGGACTATCAGAGATATTGATGGCTGCTCAAGCTGCACACCAGAATGACACAGAGAAATCAGTTGAGGTAAATCTCAGGTGAAAGCTGACAGGGCAGTTGTAAGGCATTCAGCAAAGACAAGGACAGAATTTAGTCACCATTCCCTTTCTCTTGGGACAGTATGTTGGGAATAAAGCACAGTATTATTATTTTTTAAATCCAAACCTAATGAGGTGCATTATTAGAATAGAAGAAGTCATTGTCACTTTGAATGTACGCTAATCAGCATACATTAAAATGAAATTTCATTGCATACAGCTGTCAAAGAAACACCAACATCAATATACCACAACATGACCATGAGAGAATAAATAAATACAAAATTATGCGTATACTTACATATACAGTATGATATGACACAGAAAAACAACACAGTCTAGTTTGGATGTATAAATAAATACATAAACACAAGGCGAGAAAAATGAATCTTGAGAGTTTAGCAGACGGATGGCATAGGGAACAAAGCTGTTACAGAATCTGGTACCCCTGCTAGAAATACTTTGAAACCTCCTCCCAGAAGGGAGCAACAGAAACAGACTGCAAAGTGTCTGTGTGGGGTCTCTAACAATGCTTTGAGCTCTAAGCCTATAGTGCTTCTAAGCAGTATCCTGAATAATGGGAAGCGGGTTTCCTATAATCTTCTTGGATGTTCTTACCACTCTCTGTATGGACTATCTATCATCTAAGGCACTGTTGCCATAAAACCAGACAATGATGCAGCTTATTAAAACATCACAATTGTGATTCTGTAAAAAGTGGCCAGGACAGAAGGAGAAAGATGTGCTCTCCCTGTCTGACACAGGAAATGCAGACGCTGTTTTGCACACTTCACTATGATGTCTGGAGAGACCAATTCAAAAATACACCGCCCCGAGTCCGCGAGGAGAGGGGCGGTATATAAATCAAATCAAATAAATAAATAAATAAATAAATAAAATTGTTAGTTGTCTGAATCCCCAGATACTTAATACTGTTGACTACCTCTACAGCTGCATCCTTGATATTGAGTAGAATATGACTATGCTGTCTCTTTCTAAAATCTACGATGATCTCCTTTGTTGGTTAATTGTCTTTCTGCTGATTAACCAACATATATACGGCACAATGTTGTCGCTAATTTCTGCCTGGATAGTCTCTTGAGATGAGCTGAAAGGCA